>PVKU01013855.1:0-26265 GCA_004027475.1 Anoura caudifer
GTCCTCATTTTCTGGAGCCAATCTTCTCCAAGCTCCCACGCAGGCGCTGTGACTTGAGGTTCCTCCCCCAGTCACGTCCTTGGGGAAGTCCTTTCCATCCCCCCTGGCTCAGGGCATGGCCACAGCTGTTTAACATATCTATGAAACCAGTTAAAGGTTATAGATATGTTAAATGACCATTCTGGAGGTTATCTTGCAGACCTATTGCTATGCAAAAACAACTCAATTGCCCTGCTCCATTTGTCCCTTCCCCCAACTCATACCTGTGGGAGAAGTGGTGAGGACATCTTATATGTCCCTCTAACATTTCCTGGACACCGTGAGTTCTGGGCCCCATTCCAACTCCCTTTTGGGGCCCCCCTCTTGGCTGCACCCTGTTACAAGGAGACTTATATACTCTATCGCGTTCAGGGGGAAGCTTATCACTCAGGCTGGAAGCCTACTCGGCCCAAGCAGAGTACAGAAGCAGAATGCGGAAATGTAATTTGACACCCGAGAATAGGTTACAAGTGGCTGCTGCCCTAATGGTGCCTTGGCTGACGCCCAGTTTCTTTTGGTATTTTTCAAGCATTTCCCTAACAGTGCCACGCCAAGTGGATGAGTTTGCAGAGTGGATGTAGCTCCCTGATCCTGTAGGCTCGCAGGACCCACTACAGGCACAAGGAAACCTGGGTCCTCGGGCAGCCAATCGCGCTGAAGACCTAACTGACCGAAGGGATGCGGCAGCGGGTGTTCCCTCTCCAGACAAGACAGAAGTGGCAGCTCCAGGGGCTGACTGTGAAGGTCACAGGCCTCAGAAGTCACAACCAGGAAGGGCTAAGGGGATTGTAGGGTCTGACAGGGCTCACTTTCTTGATGAGACGTAAGTTCTGGCTCAGATCTGTCTTGCCGCGCTCATACCTCCAGCCGTGCCCTCCCCAGAAGGCAGATGCTGTCACCCACTGCTGTTCTAGCACCCTGGCTTACACAGAGAAAAAAATATCAAAGGTACGAAGCCAGGCTCTGAGGCCAGATAAACTTGGATTCAAAACGCAGTCCTGACAGCTGTTTCTTGGAAAGTGACCAAGTTCTCAGAAGCAATGGTAAAATCACCAACTTCCATCGTTGCATGAAGGTCAGTACAAGTGTACAATAAATACCTGGCATGCTATCAACGCTCGGTAAACAGTGTCAACTTTAACCACAGCTATTCACATCTGCTGTGATTCCTAGTCATCTAGGAACCTCGGGCCTTAAATGATCTGTTTTGGGGACAGTCTGAGGACCGAGCCTTCTTCACACTGGCCCACCTCTGACCTCCATCCCGCCGCTCCCTTAGCCCGGCTGTTAATTCAGAATATTCGTCCGTAACACACACATACACACAAGCACACACGTGAACTGCTACTCAGTGAACTGCTGTTTCCGCTTTTAATTCTGAGGTTTCAAAATAACTGTGCTTTCTGCTCTTACCTGTTTTATGTGCTCTTCCAGGCCATCTCACCTGGTGGCTGGCTGACTTTCATTAGCCTGAACACTTGGAGCAGCTACAGCCCATTGGGCCACGGTACTTCTTCAATTTCTTGAGTTTCCAGGCCATTGGCTGATACTGTTCCTCCCATTTTATTACATAGATGGTACGATCACTATGCCTTCTTCTCCACCAAGAACTGGCCAATGCCATCTCTTCCCGATCTACACCAACCAGCCAACGACGGCACAGTTCCAACGCCCACCTTTCAACGTCACAGAGCTTCCTAACCCTGGTCGGTTCTCTGGATGGGAGAAAATGAGTTCTGGTGGATCTGGAACCCCCAAAAAGACGTTCACAAACTGCAGCACTGCCCTGGAACCTGCAGATCAGAAGATCTGGGATGGAAGACCTTGGTAGCCAGAGGGCCACCAACAGGTCCCAAAGAAAAGGTTATTGAATTCCCACTGAATGGTAATACAGTGGTACCTCAGTATCTGTCATGAATTCATCTGATGAGAGGTGAATAAGCACCCAGTGCTGAAACACTTTTTTGTCAAAATGTGATGAGTACAGGGTTTGACGAGCTCTGAAGCCGACGAGTACCGACGTATGACAGGTAACTGTCCCAGAGCTCTGCTTAGTTTGAGATGGCTTTTATAAGCAGTAACCTATCCCAAACACAAATGTTTTTATACAATGAGATCCCCATGCTCTAGACTTGGGTGGATCATTTCAAGTGCACTTCAATTCTGTGCTGATTCTTTAGACAAACATTTATAGTGTTGGGAAGTGTAATCACCAAGCTCTGCCACAGAATGCATTAAGAGCGGCACTAATGACATCATTCCCATTTGCTGGCCTGGGTCTCTTTCCCCAGTCCTGTTGTGACTTGCTCTATCCCCCACCCAGCACTGCAATTACTTATTTTTATTACCGTCTGGAATTATCTCCCAGCATTTCTGTAGACCCCACTCTGATTGCGCCTGAACCCCTAAGTAAGCGGCTGTTTGGGGTTAGTCAAAGCAACAATCTCCATTCCATTCTACAAAGTTTGCAACACGTGTAGGAAGCAGGCAACATGCTGGGCACGAAGGGTCTGATCAGGAAAAGGCAAACTAGGCAGACTAGAACAGAACGCAGAAGCCAGCTGGCAACAGTGAGGCAGTGCCGGAGCTGGACAGCAGGGCACCACGACTCAGGGGATAAAGGTGGTGTCAGGGAGCCCCGGAGCCAAAGTCGCCAGGAGGTCAGAGCTAGAACCACAGCAAGCCCACCAGAGGCAGAGGCCAGAGGGCCAGGGCCTTGGCCCCATCCTTCCTCCCAGCCCCCGCTTCTCCCAGGGCCTCCTGTTGGCTGAAGTCAGACAAATGCCCTGGGAAATGCAGCCAGCATTTCATTGTCCATTTTTTAAAAAACCTCCTCTACTATATTCCACCAGGCTCTCTCTCTCGAAAACAAGAATTTTGGGGCATTAACATTTTCATTCAAATAATTTCCCCTTGAGTGACAGCAAGCCATGGTGACAGAACGTTTTGTTTCAGCTCAGCAGGGCTTGGGGGCGGGGATGGGAGGCTGTTCTCAGAGCCCCTGAAGACCTGGTAGCTGTAAATCCAAAGGATGAGGGGCAGGGCTCAGAGGGCTGCAGGTTCTGGCTCTGCCCCTGCTGGCTTTGCCCTTTGCTCTGTCTGACCCGCACTTCACCGTGCAGGTACGACGAGAAGAACGCAGGAGCCAGCATGCTCACCCGCTCCATCATGTTCTCCTCACCTCCTAAGAGCTACCGATCCCTGAGATCCTTCCGTGCAGTCTTCGCTGTGTGAGGAATGCACTACCATCATCTTTACGTTACTAGTGGGGCACCCGAAACCCTAAAGGAGCGCTTTCCTGGCTCTGAGAGCAGGCTGGGCTTGAACTCATTGCTGCCTGATGCCAAAGCTAAACCGATACTCTCCACTGCAGTTATTGAAGGCGAGTGGCTGGGCATGTCTAAGTTTCCATAAAATGGGGATGACCTCATTGACCTTGCTGGCTTTCACACCAAGTGCCTGTGACTCCCAAAGTAGATCATATACGTGAACATGTTTGGAATTTGAAAACTTTTAAGACCCCCTTGCTGTATATCATATTATTTCCACCTCTGCTTCCAGCAGGCGCTGTCTGGTGCATGAGCCTCTCCGCAGGGGGCTGGGTGGCTATTTTTGGCCTGCCAAGCTGTTTTCATTTCTTACCGGAACACGTGCTCCATTTGGGTAATGGCAGCAGATGTGACCATGGGAACAGAACTCCCACCCACCAGGCTCCAACCCAAACATCCCGAGAGACGCTTCCAGAACCCGTCTCCTCACGTCCACTCCTGGACATGGGCGCCTGAGAACGCTGAGCTCTGTCTGCATCACTGTCTCTGATCGGCCTTGATCATCCCTGAGAAGCGCTCCTGGCTGTCACTTTCCCTTCCCACGGCCCCAAGTTCTAGTGCGTGGTCCATGTTATATCAGGGAAGGTCCACCAGGAAAGCAGGGGTTGACGGAGGTTAAGGAATAATTGCAAGGAAATGTTTTGACATGATGTTAATGCCTGACAGTGGATTATCCCTAATTTAAAGTTAATCACCAAAATTATATTGCAATTTCAAAAATGGCATGGAGTACAATTTGTTGAGGTGTGAATAATAAAGAAATCCAGAGCCAAGAGCTGAAATGGAAGTAAACTTCTTGCATCGCCCTTTTGTGGTTTTCTGGCAAAGGGCAAAGAAATTCGTGGTGATTTGGGGCTTGCAGATCTTGGCAAAAGAGCTAGATTCACGATCCAGAGGAAAACGAGAGGTTTCTGTCTCCACATCAACCCAACCAAGTATTGAGATGCAAAGTCGAAATTTAAATCCACGTTCAGAGAGCTCCCAAAATCTGGATGCTTGTCATTAAGGGAGCAACTTATTTAGACACTTGATAAATTGCTCAGTTTTCTTCTAGACTATTGGTACTTTGAGATCTGACTCTGTGCTTCCAATGGCCTGTCAAACTTTCCGGCCACTGCCTCAAACATTAAACCAAGCCAGTCAGGTTTCCCTCAAAACCAATTTTCTGACTTTGGTCAGTGGCAGCAGCCTTTTCTCAGGCACTGACAAGGGAACTGCAGCGTCACCTCTGACCCTTGACGTCTGCGCCATCTGTTTACATCTAGGCCCGCAATTCTCCGGACGGCGGTGGCATCCACCCGTGTACATGCTCTCTGCAAGACAGGCTCACATGGCCAGTGCCTTTCATAGGTTATCTTGAGCCTTCAAAACAACTTGTCTGGGATGGATAGCATCATCCCATTTACAAGAGAGGTCGGCTAAGAGCTGGAGGGGTAACCGGCCTAGCTGCCTGCTCAGTGGGTGCCAGAGTGGACCTGTTGCTTCTCCCAAGTGCCCAGAGGATCTCAGTGCTAGGCCCTTGGCACCGACGGAAGACCCACCAAGAGCCTGGAAGGGAGCCCAGCACACAGCATGCCCTCAGGGAGCATTTGTTATCGGTGCCACTTCATTTTTATTTTAGGCCACACTCCTTGGTGCCTGCTCTGGTCCCCACTGCCACTGTCCTTCCCCTGCCACTCATTACTTGCTGCCAGGGCAGGGCCTGACCCTGGCTCTCCAACAGCCTCAGAGCTGATCTTGGCCCCCATTTCTCAATGCAGATGCTGGATGAGTCTTCTCAAACACACGTCTGTGGTTTTTGAGAAGACCGTGCCCCATTCTAAGTCACCATTCTCTGACAGCTACTCTGCTTCCTTTGGAAAAGCTTCAACATGAGCCCCGCCCTCTGAAGCCTTTTGTAATTGGCTGCCTTCCACTGCCACCACCCTGTTGGCTCTCTGGACTCCAACAAGGCAGGTGTGTTTCGTGGGCTCGAGCTGGCCACTCTGAATGCCCCTTGGCCTGCACTTTAGGCTTCCACTTCACTGAGGCCCAATTCAAATGACCCCTCCTCCAGGAAGCTTTCCAGGACCACCTCAGCCCATCTTAGTTAGCTTTTCCCTCCCTGCTCTCTCACGGTGCTTCTTATCTGCCTCAAACATGTGGCATTAATCAGTTCCCACCATGGACTAAGCAGCTCTTGCCCTGAACTAATAAAGGCAATCTCATCCAGGAAGAGAAGCTCACTCTTCCCACAAGGATGGGCTGGTGTTTAAATCCCAAATCTGCCACTAATTACCAGTTTCATTTATCAGATTACTGATGGGTTTGTGCCAATCTTTTAAAAAGGAGCTTCAGTAATAACTTCCAATTACTAAATACTGCTTGTGTGGCTAAGTGCCTTGAATGCATTATCTGCAAGGGAGGTGACTTTTAAAGAGAAAGAAACAGATTCAGGGAAGATAAGAAATTTGGCCATTTACTGAAGACAGAAAGCTGGTAAGTACAACCTAGGATTTCTCTGGAATCAAGAGGGGCTTTAATTCATCTCAGAGAGCCTTTCGTTTACACCTTGAAACAGCTCATCCCATTAGCATTTCGAGGTGTCAGCAATCTGAGGCTGTGAATGAAGACCCCCTCCCCATCCAGCCGCTTCCCTCTCTGTAGGCCCATTTCTCAACCTGCCTATTCCAACTGATCCTTTCCCAGTAGGGAAGTGGAGAAAGGGAGGGAGTAGTTACTACCAGGTTGCTGAGGGGAACCAGGATCTTCAGAGTTGAGGCCCAACAAAAATACGGTCCCACCTCTCCGAGCTACAGAGGCAGAACCTGAGGCTCAGACAGAAGCCAGGCTGCCTCCTAGCCACCCCACTGGAAACCAGGCACCTTATGCTTTAAGAGACATGTCCTTTCATCCATTCTAAATCCGTTGCCATTTAATTTCATGAAGCAGAATAAATGGAACACCCACTTGGCCTTTGGGGAGCCCTTCATTACTTCATTTACCTCTACCTGGTCTCTCACTGCACCCCACGTCTCTGTAATATAAAGCGCTAATCATCCATGTTCTCAAGCCCATCTCCTTGCCTCTGCTGCCGTCTCTTTCCCGAGGCCTCTAATCATCTCGACTGCCCTTCCCTGGCCTTGCATCCTTTCGTTTATAGTCTCATTGAGGTAAGACAGCTGGCCTCGGCTGCTGTATTCAAAAGGAGGAGAAAGCACTGATTTATAGAACGGCATAATAATATTTCTGCATCTCATCTCCAGCCCCTTCGCAGAGCCGTGTGTCTTATGGCATCTCTGACAGCCACCGGGCAGGGGGCAGATGTCTTCACTGAGCCGCCCATAATGACACGGGCTGTACATCTCTCTTTCTTTCTTTCTTTCTTTTTTTTTTTTACCTCTTCTCCTTTTAACACAGACACTGCATCTAATTCAGAGGCTATCGGTGTGTGCATAGCGTTTAAATTGCAGCCGTCTGGGGAGCCTTGCCTGGCCCTGGTGTGCAAGGCAGATAATTGCCTATCAGAGAAATTCCTCACAGCAACTCTGGCCCCTGCAACACTTGAACCCCAGTTTCAGGGCACACGCCACACGTGGGCGGCCGCTCCACTGCCAGAGAAGCTCCTGGGCGTCTAGGGCAGGGAGTCAGCTTTCCAAGATGGGTCCACGTTGATTTGCTGAGCAGTGGAGATTAGAGCATGTGAAAGTTTGCTCTCCTCTTACAGGGGTGTGTAATTGATGCCCCCAAGATCAGGTCAAGTCGGCAGCAACATGTGGCCCTCTCTGAATATTTTGCAACTGAATCCCAAGGCTAACAGCTGTATTCTCAGATGGTTTAGCAAAGAGCTCACGCATGGTGCCTTGTTTGGGCTCCGCGGGCCCCTCACAGAGTGCGTGTCAGTCAGGTTCTCCCCACAAACAGCCCAGTAATGGTGAACGTGTGTGTGAATTTATTTCAAGAAATTGGCTTACACATTGTGGGAACTGGCAATCCTAAAATCACAGGGCTGGCTGGAAGGCTACAACTTCAGGCAGGAGTGGATGCAGTTTTGAGGGAAAATTTCTCGTTCCTCAGTTTTGCTCTTAATGTCTTTCAACTGGTTGGATGAGGTATCACCATGTAATATCTTTTATATCAAGTCAATTAATTTTGATGTTCATCTCCTCTACAAGATACCTTCATGGTAACAGATGGATGGGGGTAGAGATGGGGGTAGCTTAAATAGCTGGGTTCCACAGCCTAGACGCACTGAGACGTAAAATTCACCGTCCTCAAAGGCAATGAGCTGTAGCGTGGGCTTCCTTGTAAAATTAGCCCCAGCCCCAGTGAACCCCCTGCAGCCCAGCGAAGGTCAGCCCAGCTGGCTGGGCGCTAGATCTGGGTACGTTCCCGGGACTGCCCCAAACCTATCCTTTATCCTTGGCACCCTGGATCACAATTCCCGAATAGTTCAGTGACACACTCAGGCTCTCCCATCTAGATTTGGGGACCTGTTTTCCTACATGACTCCCTGTACCACATGGAGCCCTATTTGGGGTGCATCTCTCTTTACTTCCCACCTTCTATCAGCCCGAACCATGCACAGTGGCTCCCCTGACTTCCTCCAGGAGAGAAGAGAGATTCATACGAAGGGCCATTTATGGATTTGCAAGGCGGGACAGGAACAGGCAGGGCCCCGGCTGTTCCAGCAGATGCAGGTTGCATGGAAGGAAATGGAAGAACGGTTCCATGTTTGGGGATCGAAAAGGCCAGAGTCACAATCTTGACATGCCCACTTGTTCGCTGTGACCTTGGACACATTTTTGAACTTTTCCAAGTCTTAGTTCCCCAGAGTGTCCAATAGGGACATCCACCCACTTTAGGAGTGCGGTGAGAAGACAGTGTCTGCTCAATGAATCTGTGGGCCCCTCTTTCAGAGCACAATCTAACCGCATTTTCCAGCTCCCGTTCAATGAACAGGCCAAATGGTGAGCTCTCACCTTTTAAGAGTGAGTGTTCTAGCCAGGCATTGCTGTGTGAAAATCTACCCCCAGAAACGTAGCAACTTAAAGCAATGATAATAATTTACTCTGCTCATGAATCTGCAATGTGGGCAGAGCTAAGGGACAGCTTGTCTCTTTCCCGAGTGGCATCTGCTAGGACAGCTTGACTGAGGCTAGAGGATCCTTTTGCAAGATTGCTCACTCACAAGGCTGAGGAGCTGGGGCCTCAGTTCCTCTCCACAGAAGCTTCTCTATGGGGTGATGAGCCTCCTTGCACTGTGGTAACAGGATTCTAAGAGTCAGGGAAAAGTAGCGGCCAATCTCTCAAAGTCTGAGCTCAGAAAGCAGCACTATGCTGCTTCTGCTGCTTTCTGTTGGCCAAACAAGTCACACAGCCTGCCTGAATGGGGCAGACTTAGGTCACACTTCTCAATGAAAACAGTGTCACAGGGTTTGTGAGCCTGCTGAACCCACCACAGTGTTCTGGACAAAATGGAGAAATAGGACCAGATAAACTCTGACCCAAAAAGACAGAAAACTGGACAAACACACACACTAACATCATTTGATACAGTGGACGTGGACACTGGAGGCTAGTGTTCCTAGCAGACAGGGAACAAAAGGCCAATCCTGAGAGAGAGCCCTGTTTACTTACTGCCTGGGGGAAGTGTTCAGGCCACAGCACAAGGAAGGGAGCCCAAGCAGAAGCCAGCCTTCCCTCTTAATTGAGACAGAGCCAGGCATCTGCAAAAGCAAAAGTGGCTGGAGATTGCAGGGAAGAATACAGGGAAAGGGAGAAAGCTCCAGATTACTGTGGATGGTCCCCAGAAAGTACTCACTTGAATACTTGATGGGGACATGCATGCATGTGGCGGGGGGTGGTGGTGGGGGTGCAAAACACCTTAAGATGAACAGGAACTAAGCTTGGAGACCACTGGGGACAAGGAACAGGAACACAGCCAGACCCCAAATGTCAAAGTGGGAAACCTTGTAGCTTAAACAACATCAGAGTACTAAGAAATATCTTGCCTCCATCATGAGGAAAAGTTGCTTTACGCTAAAGACTGCTCTGGACCCACCCAAAGAAATCCTTGACAAGATCGAAGTGTTTCCAAATAATGTAACCATATCCTAGATTGAAACCCAAAATATTTATGAGAATACTAAGTTAGCCAGCACCCTACAAGGTAACGGCACCAACAATGTGTAGCACACAATCGAAAATTACCAGGCATGCAAAGAAGCTGGAATACAATTCAATCAATAGAAACTGACCCAAAAATGACACCAATCATAAAACTAGTAGACAAGGAACATTAAAATAGCCATAAGGACTATATTTGACACTCTCCAAAAGCTGCTGGAAAGACTGAACATATTAAGAAGCTACAAGGTGAGTATTTTAAAACACCAAAGTCAAACTTCTAGAGATGAAAAGGACATGGGATGGGACTGATGGTACAGTAGATGGACTCTTGGAATAAAATATTAGTACATTAAAGTCACAGTAATGGAAATTGTCCAAAAATAAAAGGAGAGAAAAAATAAAACATAAATAGTGAAATGTGAGCCAACGTTAAGAAGCCAAATTCAATAAAAATGGTAAACCCACATAGCCAAGAAGATCAATGAACCCCAAGCCAAAGAAACAAAGAAAACTGCTCTAAAGCACATCCTAGTCAAATTGCTTAAAACCAGTCATAACCCCCGGTGGCCCTTGGCTTGCAGAACCAGCACTCCAGCCTCTGACTCGAGCACCCTATGGCCTCTTCTCTGGGTCACCCCTGTGTCTTCAGGTCTTCCCTTCCTCCCAAGGACACTAGTCACTGGATGTAGGACCGACCTTTCTCTGGTGTGACCTCATCTGAACTTCCATCTTTGTCACGTCCATACAGACCCTGTTTCCGAATAAGGTCACCTGCACGGGTGAGGGGGGTTCGGATTTTAATATGTCTTGTCGATTTTTCTCCTTTCCAGTCTCCCAGGGGATGGGGAGGGTCCGGAGGAGCCCCCCATGGCTGGGGGGAGGCCAGATGGAAGGAGCCAGGACCCCTAAATCACTATGTGGAAGGCTGCCTTGGAAGTGTGCGGCTGAACTGTGGCATGGGTGAGAACGTAGAGTGTGAGAGGTATACGCCACTGATCGGGACACTAATAACAAAGCCAGGGGACAAGGAGTCTTATCCCAGGTCTCCTGTCAGGCTCTGTGGGAACCTGGGGGAAGACTGAGAACAACGGGGGTTTACACCATGATGTCAGAAGATTCTGCTCCCAGGGAGGCTACATCATCAAGCTAAACAGGCAGAGAGGGCTCTCAGGTGGCTGCAAGGTGCGACATTGTTGTCGTCATACCAAAACGTTCTCTCCGTGCCAAAAAGTAGAACTGAGTTAGTTTCAGTAATCATGAGGCAGTGTAGAAAGGTGACTTGAGCTAAATGTCTGACCTGGTGAAATGGCAATTTCTATCCCAACAAACCCCAAGACATAAAGCCTCAGTTTCTGCCTGAGCCAGGGAGGAAATCTGATCTTCTGCTGTTTCCAAGTAAAATGACTTTACAAAATTATTTTCTGTTTCCCATAGATCTTCCGAAATGTCTATAGACCAAATAACCAATGGATTTGGAACCATTTCTTACTCTCATCCAAAACAGAGAGAGATTTTTCATTCCTAGCCAAAAGGAAAAATGGTAAATCACACGTGAATTGCAGATAAAAGAATTTCAAGACTGTTTCCCTGTTTTGTTTGTGAATAATTTTTCATTTTATGAGGGAGCCAAATATCTCAGTAGGTAAAATCAATGGCAGCCACTGGAGTGAATGGAAAATTCTGCAGGCTTAATATGGTTTCATGCATGGCTGTTGGGGCCAAATGTCTTAGGGGATCAAACAGTGAATTCCCACCTTAAGAGATGTATGAATTAGAGTATTTTTTTAAATTAATCTGTTATATAATGGTTCATTCACCTCACAAATATTTATTAAGCACTTATTGTAGGCTGCACACTACATCAAATGTTTGGAATATGCAATAAAATAAAATCGGGGACCTAGTCCCAAGGGAAGAAAGTATAGTGAAATAAAATAACTAACATTCAAGGAGAGATCACTGCACTTCAACCACTTTGCAAACGTTAATTCATTTACTCCTGACAACCCTATGTGGTAATATTAATGTGCGCATTTTACAGATTAGAAAATTGAGGTACAGACAGCCGAGGGTGTTATTTTTGGCTACACAGCTTGGAGCCCGGGCAACCTAACTCCAGTGCGCTCCTCATGCACGAAACCAATATGCAGGTGCTCATTTCATTAATGCAATCAGAGACAGACTAAGAATCCTAAGAATCTCGATGGCAAGATTCTATGTCTGCTTTTATTTTTGTTTTCACCATTTCCTAACAGAATTCCTCTCATGTGGCAATCATCTGGAAAATGATTGAATTAAGTACTAAAATTGAGCAATGGAGAAAGTAATCTAGTACACCCACATAGGCAGTGCTGATGTTTGAGGAGATCATGAAAGGCTTCACCGAGGAGGTGATTTTTGAGCCAGGTGCTTCTGGAAAGGCGCGAGGTATCTGAGTCCCTTCAGACCTGCACCTGTGCCCGTGGAGAGCTCCCATTCCAGCATTTCCCTACCTGGGGCTAAGCTTAGGCACAAGCAGGACCTGGAAGGACCCAGGACCTTCTTATGTAACTAGCAGCAAAAGGCTTGCCCTGCCACCACACCTGGGGCCACCTGCTCAGCTGCTTTTCACTCCCAGTGACCACGGTGAGTCCACCTTTGAGTCTCTGCTGCTCCTTCCCTTCTCCCTACGTGTCTGCAGGATGCCCATGTCCCAAGTCACCAGTAGGAGCCATTCATCCTGCTCTGGGCAGGGGAAAGGTGTTTCCTCACAGGTGACTTCTCCTCCTCTCTGACTGATGCCTGGTCCTAGAACTCAGTCCCTTACCCCTCCCTCTGCTACAGCCTTTCCAGGTACTGGCTTCCAATCTCTGCTCCTGCAGCCAATCTTGCTGATGCTCACCAGCTCATTTGCTTTTTACTTGGAGCTCAGGGAAGATGCTACAAATGGAAAGAGAAACAAGAAGGCACCATATGGTAACTGAAGAACTCGCTGAAGAGGCTTTACAACGTGCAGGAGTTTAGACACTGGGATCACTATGAGTGGAGGGGGCCCCGCACCGTGGGGCTCAGCCTGGGTCGTGAGCAGTGTGTACCACACACAAAAGGAGGAAAGTTATTTTAGAGGGTGTGGACACCACAAACAAAAATAGGGAAAAAAAGAGCTAGAGAGATCACCAGCACTAGCCAGGGCCAGGTTGCTCAGGATGCTTTCAAGGAAACACAAGAAGCTTCCATTTTTGGAAGCAGGGCCCGACCTTCAGGGCCCCGCCTCATGCCACACTCTCTGTGAAGCCTTTCCTGGACCTCTCCAGAACATGGGCACTCTTAGTGTGGGCCCTCTTTTGCTCACCTGGCGATGCGTCAGTGCATTTTAATTTGGGAACATTTTTCTCATCCTTCTTACCTCCATACAAGCTTCTTCAGGTGGTGTCCCGTTTTGGGCTTTGTGGACACCTGACCAACTTGAGTCCTGTGTATAATGCATGCCTATCACGTAGCACAAAACTGGGGTGGCCACATAATTTATCTTCTAAACTAGGGCACCTTAGGGCTCACAGGGAATTAACCAATAATTACTCCAGGACAACAGCCATTAACTAACCCTGTCCCAGGTTAACAGGGTGCATAATCACCCTGCCCCATACTAAATTCACCTCCACGCAATTAAAAGCTGACAATGAGTTTAGTTATGCCGAAGGGTCTTATGCTGAAGTGGGTCACGGGTGCTGCCTTGTGGTGGCACTTGCATCTTCTCGATGTTCCCACCTACGGCAGCTACTCTCCACTGAGTGTACCACTTTTTCTGCTCTCAGGAGGAAGATATCCTCTTTCGATGGCGTATTTATGTTATAAACAAGAAATGACAGCATTTTTTCCTAACCGCTGATATTGTAAGATTTAGACAATGGGTGAGGAAAGGAGCGCAACCTGCTGGCCCCTAAGAGCTCACAGTCTAGCAAGAGTTTATTTATTCATCCATTCATCCATCCATCCATCCAACAAATATTTCCTAGGAGCCTCTCCTGCATCAGGCCAGGTAGTGGGGAGTGACTGCCCCATGCCTCGCCATGATGGGGTGCCCAGGCTGTACCCCAGGCCACACAGTGAGAATGGGCTGCTCACTAAGGTATTTCTGAGACACCGTGCTGGCCCAAGGGAGGGAAGGAGCAACTGTGCTTGGCTGAGTTCTCAGGACTTGGTGGAGGAGAAAAAAAATAAAGAGAGAACCACCAGCAGGAGGAGGGGAACATCACAAGCAGTAACGGGGAGGCAGGAAACAGCCAGGCCGAGATGGAAGTGGGAGGTGAGAGGGGGTGGGACCACAGTGAGGCCAAGTGACCAAGCTCAGGACTTCAGAGGCGACCTATTAGTCAACCAGGTGACGTGAAGTTTAGCACCAGTGCCGTGACCTCTTCATACGCACTTTAGACAGACTGCTGCTTTGAGCGACCTGTAGCAATTCCTCTGAGTTTGCTTGCAGGAAGCTGCTGTGGACAGACAACCATGGCATACGTTGCCTACCCTTCCTTGCTGATTTTGGGTCCCTAGAGGGCAGCACAGGGTAGCAAAGTCTCCTTGTACCTGGAAGAACACCATTATTTTCTAAGGGGCTGTTCCGAGGCGTAGGGGGTGTTCCTAGAAATAAATGCCCTCTTGTCCATCAGAGCCCAAAGGCATGAAATCTAAAGGTTCTCCACAGAAGCCTTCCAGCAGGATGCTGGCACAAAGCCTCCTTGGAGGCTGAGATGTCCCAGAACTACTGGGCTGAACTTTTGTGTGAACTGACGTGAGCTCCCGAGACCAGGGACCCTACAGCTTCAGGAAAATAGCCTCATACAAAGACAGGGCTTTATTTTTGTGCCCATTTTCTAGTCACCTGGAGTGATAATGTCCCTGTCGGCCAGATTGGACATCAAGGAGATTTTCTGTGAATGCCAAGTGACCTGCTAGCTGCTGCTGCTCCTGTCCCCTTACCCCTGCCTTCTGCTGGTGACCACAGATGGACCTCATCTACTCTCTCTTGTGAGGAGGCTTGTATCATGCAGCTTGCTTATTTAACACAAACCAACTTTGGATCTTAGACCTAAAACTCTTGGAAGAAACATGGCTTTTGCTTAATTCACAAGGACTCTGTGATGAATAAGAATTAGTACATTTCCTCCGTGCTGTATAATGACCCTGAAGCCTCATGCTATAACAAGATAAATCTGGACAAGTTTCTCAGAGAATGAGAATTCAGTTTCCTAATATTTTCACAGAGAATTAAAACCAAAAGGGACTTCAGTTAATCTGCTGCAAATTATCTACCCATCTCTCCTTAGCTCTCTTTCTGCCTATCTGTAGAGGCCAGCAATCTTGGCCCACAAATGCACACTGGCAAAAATTTTAATGTTCTTTATTTTTTCTTTAGCTTGATAAATCTGTTTCAAGATCATCCCATTCTGCATCTTGGCAAAGATTGAAACCCTGACAATTTATGGTAAATTGAGTTTGATGAGTTCATTCAAAGTTTTCTCTGTTCAGAATAACATTTCCTTCTCTCCCTGGATTTGGGTCTAAGTTTAGCATCGTCATGCCAGACAGGACCAGCTATGCAGTCTGCAGGGCCCAGCACAAAATGAATGGGTGGGGTCCCTTGTTCACACAGTAAGAATTTCAGGGAAGCCATGGAAGAGCATTAAACCAAGCACAAGAGTCTTTTAAGCAGCAGCGTTGCGTGTTTGCACGGATCTCATGCCCAAAAGGCAGGTATTACATACTACTTTGACACTGGGCTAGGGAAAGGCATTTACTAGGAAGGCCTCAGTCCCTGGCCCTCCGGGATACAAATCACTGGTCCAAGCGGGCACTAAGAAAACATCCTCCTCCTTCCAGCCCCCAGGCCACTGTCCAGCTGTATGGTGACTCACCCCTTGGTCCTTGGCTATCACTGTGTTGGCATAGTTCTGTGCAGATGATGGGACCCCTGCCATACTGTTTAATTAGCCATTGCCATTGTCCCTCGCAGCATTTCCCCTGCTCTCCAAGCACAGGTGAGGCAGAGGGACAGGTCTCCTCTACCCGAGCATGCTCTGTGCATTTCTGTCTGCTCATACCCCCAACCCCTGGCCACGCCGGGCTCAGGGTGGGAGGGAAGCAGGACCCTTTCCCAGAGATCACACTAGTTTTAATTAAATGGTCTGGCTCTCTCCCCTCTAACCTTACTTTTTAAATTTTTAGAAGTATTTTTTAAGAATAGAGATGGGTCAGGGTGGCAGAGACATCCCATAGTCTTAGCAGAGGCAGTCTCAGCTTTGAAAGTCTGTAATTTACTCAGTTCATTATCAAAGTTCTCCTGTGTTCCCCATTCCCTGGGTAGTGATTCACTAATTCATGTATTCATTTGTTCTTTTACTCATCCATTCCAAAATAAATATATTAAATCCTACTGGGTGCTAAGTGCTGGCTCTTAGTGCTGGCACAGTGTGGGAGGGCAGAAAGACAACGTGTTTGTTGGACTCACCTTCTAGGTCAGCTGCCTGCCAACTACGGCCTGTGGAGCAAACCTACCCCATGGCCTACTTTTACGAATGCAGTCTGAGCGGAGCACAGCCGCCCACATCCAAGGTGCAGACTGTCTGCGGTTCCAGGCCGGCAGAGCTGAGTGGAACCGCAGACAGTCTGTAACAGAGACTGTACAGACTGCACAGCATACCGTACTTACCTGGCCCTTTCAAGAAAAGTCTGCCACACATTGTTCTACCAGATGAGTGAAGCAGATGGTAAGCAGATTTTAAAAAAATAAAAATAAATATGTAAGATCAGGAAGTCAGGAACCCTATACAAATAAAGCAAGGTTGGAGAACTGAGACTTAGGAGGTAGCTGGCACTGGGGAAACTGTCTCAAATAAGATGACCAGAGAGCGGTTCCGTGAGGAGGCGGCATCAAGAGCAGAAGATGGGAGAAGGAGAACGTAGCATTCTGTGAGGGAGCAGAGAGTGTAAGTGTCATGAGGAACAGAGTTGGCTTATTTTATGTATAAAGTCTAGTTTGCAGAAAGCCTAGTTGGAATGGATGGGGCCTAGTTGGAATCTTACGGCGCAAGATGAAATAGGCGTAAGGTAATACATCCAAATTTGATCACATTTTATGTGTTTTCTTTTTCTGGCCTGGATAATGGTAGATTCCAGAGGATAGGAGGAGGCAAGAAAACAATTCTTGAGCAATCATTGCTTCCTTCCCACAGCTTCCTTGTACAGATCACATCTTCTGCTGATCTTTAAATAAGCTACGGAGGGTGGACAAGTCCAGGGAGGAACACTTAAGTGAACAACCCTACCAGCAAGGCCATGACCAACTGACTCATGAGTGGGACGGCTCCTCTCCCAAGCACCAACATGACTGAAAATATATGACTCTTTTTAGTGAGCCGTAGCGACCAGAAGGTGGATTGGGGTGTCACACAGACACTCTTCAGGCTGACAAGCAATTTACTTTGTCTGAGTCACAGTTTTCTAATTTAGAAAAGGCAGCTGATAAACGTCAGCCTCTGAGGATGGTTGTAAAGAATAAACAGCACGGTGCCGGGGGAGGTGACCGGCAGGGGTCCCAGGCCCTCTTGGCTGCGATTTTCCCACACACCCCTTTCCCCGTCCTCACTGGCAGTGGCTCAGCACAGCTTGTGTTGATTCACGAGCTGACCCTGGCTCCTGCTGCTCCTTCGTCAGCCTGTCTAGCATCCCCAGCGGCCACGCTGCCTGCCCTCAGTGTCAGGAGTGTTGACATGAGGGATGAGCAATGCCCAGTCTCCCTGATACCCAGGGACAGCCAATGGATCAGTCTTGGAGTGCAAACATTTCACTTCTCCCTCCGGAGGGTTCTGGGCCTAAGACTGCCCAGCCTGCCTTTATACAAGGCAGAAGTTGCTGACCAATTTGGGTACGCTGGAAAAACCAGTCTTTTAACTGAAACAAATAACTTAGTTTCCATTATGCAGCCCTTGGTGGATCCTGGACCAACAGTATCAGCATTACCAGTTGGAAATGCAGACCCTCGGGTCACAGCCCAGACCCACTGAGTCAGACTCTTCACATTCACAAGATCCTCACACGATTGATACGCACATTCAAGTTTGAAGACCACTGGGAGAGACTGGGGCTTCTCAATCTGGCTTTTACACAGGCATCTCAACCCCATCCCCAGAGAGCACTCCATTTGACCTGGCATGTCCTGAAAGCTTCACTGATGGTCTTCACGTGCAGCCAGGCTGAGAACTGTTGGTTTACAAGCTGTCTGTCTAGGGTGACACTCATTTAAGCTTCAGCTGTGTTAAGACTCAAGCCACAAATCACACAGCAAATGCCCAACACAGCCTCCCAATGCCTGGTCCACATTCATTATTCTGTCCCCCACTGCCCTGCCCTGGAAAGATGAATGAGGTTGTACGTTCACTCTTATTATGATCTGCAAACTGATCACAGCAGACAGTTTCAGAATTCCTAGTGCCAATCCAAGGAATCTACCCAAATCAAACACTAAAAGAGTAATAATAATAATAATTTAATTAAATTCTTTTAGAAACCCGTCCAACAAAATTTGTATTCACATTTCCACTGAGGGTAGTGATATTGTACTCGAATCCAAACAGAATGGCCGTGTGACTCACCAGGCAAGGCCTAAATAATTACATCTTTATGCTGTAATAATACAGAGCCACCAAATTACAGAAATTAGAGGTGGGAAATAACAAGGCTGCTAATGAAACCTTGTGTGCATTTGAGGTCTTCTCTCCAAACAGGGCAGAGCGTTTTAGAGCATTTGCCCAGCGCCACTCTCCGGGGAGAAAGTGGCTGGGCCAACCCAAATCCCCAGGGAGTGCAAGGGGAACTGAGCTACAAGGCTGACACAGCTCCTGAAGACCATTCGGAATCACCGATCAGAGCAAAGTCAGGACTAAAACTCTCCAGGGCCATCCAACTCATTTTCACTGGGGGCCACACCAGCCTCCTGGTTACCTTCAAAGGGCTGGAATAATTTTAGGACTGTATAGATGTAACTGCTCCTTAACTGTTAAGGAGTTGAAATTACATTCATCCCTTTGAAGGCATCCAGGAGGCTGAAGGGGGGCCCAGTAAAAATGGGTTTGACACCCCTGCTCTAGGCAATTATTCCTTCCACCTTGCCCCTGGGCTGTTCTGGTCCCACAACCCTCCTCCTGGTTTGACCTTTAGCCCTTTGTTCTAACCCTCAATGGCCTCCGGAAAAAAAGGTACTTGAGCTCTGAAAAACACTTCATAATGTTGATTTAATTACTCTTTTATTGGATAAGCAGCCCATTGCAAAGCTCACACCTTTTGATGAGATCTTTCACCATTCTGGAAAGCTTAAAAACTCAAACATACCCTACAGAAAGAAGTTCGGGCCATGCCAGCCTCTCTTCTACCCAAAACTTTGGCCACGTAACCCCATGCAATAGTTTCTATGCACCCCATTCAGAGGAAGAGCCAGAGAAGTGTTTCTGAAACAAAAGATAGAAATAACGTCTTTCTGTAGATTTAACGCTACAGGCTTTGTATTAACGGCTTCTGAGCACATCCTTGTTTGAGCATTGCCCTGACAGCATCTCTGTCCTTGTTTGTGGAACGCAGGGCACCTGGGACTCACAGAGGTCCTCCAATTGTCCTATACTGCACAGCAAGTGGGAATTCTAACCGGGGCCTCTTCACCCTAGGACAGCCCAGGTAACATGTGTTCCTGGCCCTGGGCACAAGGATTTAAAAACAGTCTGTCTTTAAACCAGGCGGATCCACCCCTGGGCAGCTGAGCTGGCTGCTAACGAAGCCTTTCACAGCTCCGCCCTGCCCTGCCCCTTCGCTGCAGGCATTTTAGATGCACAGTGCTACATCCCGCCCTGAGGTCACCGCCCACTCCTTCCCATCTGGTGACTTCACATCGCCTCTCCCTCCCTGGGCTTCTGTGGTTTCCATCCTAGCGCCCTCTCACGCCCCTGGCCTTTCCCTCGTCCCATGGGTCTGGGAAGCTTCAGAGCCCCGGTCCTCTGCCAGCATCACCAGCCACTCCCTAACCTGAGATGGAGGTTTCAACCTCAAAAAGCAGAAAGAAGAAAAAAAATAATAAGGATAGCTAAGCCCTCTCCTGGAATAGGGATTTAATTCTTCCTTGCCATTTAAACGCCTTTGGAAGGATGAGTCACGAACTCAAGTAGCAGGTAACTTAAACGGGAGAAGTCACAGGGAAGTGGTAGCTCACCCAACGGGGCAGCCCTCACTCATAGCCAGCCAACTGTTGCCATGGGAAACGGGAATGTTCCCGTAATGGAAGATCATGCAATTTTTTTATTAGATGTAAAAAAATTCAGAGTTTTTAATATGAATTCTTACAATCTTTCACTGTTAGCAGCTAATGTGGAAAATCCAAAACACTATGTGCACCTGATCAGTCGCATCCGCATGGCCTGCGCCTCGGGGCTCATACCGACACTGTCCCCAAGGCCCTGGCTTTCGGGAGGACGCCTCTTGGTGAGGATCCCCTAGGTAGCACTCTGACTTGACACAGGGCCAGCAAATGTGGCCATGGGCCCCATCAGGCTGTGACCCAATGCAGCCTGTGTCCCATTTTTATAAATAAAGTTTTATTGGAACACAGCCATGTTCATTTACCTTATTATTTGTGGCCTCTCTCCCTCAACAACTGCAGTTGAGTATTTGCCATGGAGACTAAGGTTTGCAAAGCCTAAAATACTTACTACCTGTGCCTCTACAGAAAGGGTTTGCTGACCCCTGACATGGAGAAAGTTCCCAGCAGGCCCCAGGGCCACATGCTGCCATTGCCAGGGGAGGGCCCCTGGAGCTGCGCCATAAGGTGATAAAAACGAAGCCTGCTGCTTCTCACCTCTTCTGGAGTTCTTCAGGAAATGAGGAAGAGGAGGCCTACCACAGCGCTCCTCACAGTAGAAACAACAGGGGTTCCGAAATTAGGAGACGCCATTAGCGGTTCCAGGATTCCAGCAAGCCATTTACCTCTCTAGCTCCCAGAGGAGAGTCTTTGGGGATGGGAAGGAGCTCTGCGCGCGACCTTCAGGGCTGTCTGGAGGGTTAAGTTGGGTTTGTACACAGAAGCGCTCCACACAATTCCTGGCACCTCCCAGAAGCTCGGTTATTAACATCAGCCATCCTTTACACACACTTTGAGCGTTGCACAATGGAGGACTGGGCTGAGAATCCTGATGCTGCTTGCAGAAATGAACCGTGGGAAGGTGTTGGGCAGATGCCTGACAGTGCTGATGGTGCTTCCGGCATGCCTCCTGGAGGGCCAGCCCACTCACCTGCCCACGCCCCTTCTCCATCCAGCGCGTCCTGGCAAACATGCCAAAGGCAGGAGTCTATTTTAAACACTTCAAATATTCAAGTTCTCTTTCATTCTCTCTCATGTTCTCATTCATTCTCTCGTTCATTCCCTCTCTCATGAAAATTGGCCAAATTTGCAATTTCAAAAATGAGCCTTTGGCCATCCATCTTCCACACTGTCATAGCCCAGGTACATGTTGGCCATTTCCTGAAACTTAATTAACCAAAATGATGGGAAAGATAAGGTTGCTGTCTGGGCCAGCGCTGAGTGGGAGCCATGAAAGGTGGAGAGATAATCACAGATAAGATGATCAATCCAAGGCACAGATGAATGAAGGTCACAATAAGGTCAGCCCCAATGCCCAGAATTTCATTGTCAGCCTCACAGGAGATGGGGCCCACCCCTCGAGTGGCCGAGTCCCTGCAATCCCACACCAAGACAGGCTGGCCTGAGTGTTTTCACTGCCATGCCCTGCTGGTTTAAGGCAGGCAGCCTTTCAATAGACCAAGAAGAAGAGGGTCTATGCTAAGGATAGAAGCAGCACGAATGAAGACATGGGTGTCCATGGGTGCTGGGTGCTTGCCCTCCAACCTCTTCTCCCTGCTCAGATGAACATCTGCAGAACTCAGAAACATCACCCGACTGCCTGGGAGGAACAGAAGCAGGAGGGACCTGCTTGTCCTTGTATTTGGCACATACATAGGTCAAGGGGCCCTCTCTGGGCCAGGGTGTCCTCAATGCTGGGGTTTCAGAGAGAGGAAACAACTCCCTAGAACTTGTACCCCAGCTCTTGTGGGCAGCCAGTGTCGCCCAGGAACCCGAGGCAGAGGGTGTCCAGAGGGGAGGAGGGGACGCTGGCAGAGCTCTACAGAGCTGGAGACAGTTCTCCAGTCGTGGGGCCACGGCCTCCCAGCAGCCACTTCATCAACAGCTGCTAGAGGGGAGGCCTTTCCTGTTGCTGCTGGAATAGCCTGGAATACCCTGCTCTGCCCACCTCTCTGGGTCTTCCGCATTTATGGCCGGAAACAGCCTCCTTCACTGACCATGTTTACAGTCTCAATACCTCACCTAGGTCAGCAGTTACTGGACCAGCAGCATCAGCATCACTTGGGAATTTGGGACCAATGCAAATGCGGGGGGGCTCCCTCCAGACCTACCAAATCAGAAGCTCTGGGGTGGGGACCAGCAACCTGGGCTTTAACACCCCTCCCCCCCCCCAGGGAATTCTGGTACATTCTAGAGTTCAGGAAAGACAGTTCTAGAGAGATGGTGGGCTCCAGGGGGCCCTGAGATTCCAAGGGCGCTAACCACCTCCAGTCCTTTCTGTGGTGATGCTTACATCTTTCAACTCTCATGCAGAACCCCAGACACCACGTCCTCAGCAGTGAACTGGGGCCTTTGATGAGGCACAGCATCTGGGTTTTCTCAAACATGCTGGACAGCTTGTGTGTGTGCGCACACGTGCATACGATGCACTCGTTCAGGCAGGGTGAGGGCGAATGGAAGCTGGCAGAGCTGACAGGGAAAGGATCCCTCTCCCCGCAGATAACACTCCACCCAGTTCACAGACATGTCACCGGCTGAAGCGCCTGAGGACCACGGTGAAGAGCCATCCGTGAGTCAGAATTGCCAAACTGTGTGATATCCAGCCATCTGTGAGTCTGTGTATGTGTCTGGAGCCCTTGTTGTCCTCCTGTGCACAGGACAGGGTGGGGAATAGCCTGCTCGGAAGGCAAATCTGAAATTGAGTTACAGCCATACAGCAGTCAGCCTCAACCCCATGCCCACCCCCAGCCCGGTACAGCTGTCTAGCCAGGCCAGCTCACCACGGCTCCTACCCAAACAGCGTTGATCTGACCATACAGCACAGGAAAGTGCCATGTGGGACGGGCTGTGGGGGACTCCTCCCCCGTCTGGGCAGTACAGTGAGAGACACTCTGCCTGAGGCTTCCCCGAGAAAGTGCAGGCCAAATTCTGACATTAGGTTCTGTTATACAGAACAGGGCCACCGACTTTCCTTGGAGGGAGCTCGGAGGTGGGGAGGGGTATGAAAGAGACTGTGATGAAACAGCCTCCTCCCTGCCTTTTAGCAGCTTCCAGGGAGGGCAACCAGCCAAGTGTGCTGTCTGCCGTGACAAGAGGTAACTAACAGGGCAAGTTCTTGGTGCCATGTGTCCAGGAGCCTGCAGGAGCCTGCTGGCCACATGGGTGGCTGTGCAGATGCCCTGGCAGAGACTGCATGCCCTTGGGAGGGAGGGACCACGATGACTATGGTAACGCTGATGTGATGATGATGCTGACGACAGCACCTGACACGGTGCACTGAATCATGCCTGCTGCAGGCTTCGTGGGCTCATGTGATCTCTGCAGGAGCCCCAGAGAGAGATGACTGCTACTTTTATATCTTTATTAGTTTGCTGTTTTACGGAGGGCAAACTAAGGCTCACCGAGCTTGAATAACCTGCTCAGAGTCTGTGCTGGCGCTGTGACTCAAGCTTGCACAGCACCCTGTCACAGACACCCTGTAGCGCTCAGTGATGGAGTAGATGGGTGAATGAACACACTCCCTCAAACAATGAGAATCTACTCCAAGCCCAGCACCGATTTGGACAAATCATCTGCCTTCTTTGTTTTTCTAGCCATAGCACTTCCCATTTCATCTGTCAGGAAAGGCTATTCTAAGGAGCAAAGGTCAGGAAATAGCTGTCCCTGCATATTTTGTGCCTTCCCATACGGCTTCACCCTTCAATGTAACATAAGGGAGGCCCCAGGAGATGATCTCAGGTCAAAGAACCAAACAGATCAAAAATCTAGGTCTTGACCAAGTAGTCTTGAGGAAAGAGAGAGCAGCAGAGAGAGACACCAGGCCCCGAGATGAGGCTCCAGGGGGCTAAAAGGAGTTGGAAGGCAGAAATGTCACCCAAGGAGAGGCAGGGACCCCAGGTGAGGATTTAGTCTGGGAACCTCAGCATCAAAGTCCCCATGACTGGCTGTCAATATGAGGGACCACTGGCTCCATCAGCTCCCAAGCCGGAGGAGCCCAGCTCCATCCTCAGGCCCTGGCTGGGGCTCTCTCCACCTGATCTCCTGATCCAGAGACATTATTCCCTCCCTACACAGCTCATGCTTGAAGTCCAAGCACTCACTTCCCTAGAAATTAGGGATGCTTTATTCTTCTCATCCTTATTTGCAACCAGGAAACAAAGATCATTCAGCAAGTGCCCTGCCCTGGAAAGAAGGATTGGTTTTGCAACATGGTGCAGGGGCCCATCCAGCCGTGTTCCTCTGAGCTTCATGATGCCCCCTCCAGGGTTCACCTCGGGCGCTCATCTGCACCCAAGGCTCAGTTTACAAGAGGTGCCGCCAAGGTGGCATCCACGCCAACGCCAAGCCTCCGGATGGAATCTAGAAGGAAAACAGTGGTGCAAGGAGCCAGGAGTTCCGGTCACATATGTCAAACCACCAGATGTTTGGAACTTTCTAGTTGGATTGGCTACAAGACTGCTGATGCCATGCAGATGTGGGCGTGAAGTCGAGTCCGTTTGAGTTACCAAGTGGGGACACGTGTGTTCGTGCACACACTCAGGACCTCCCAGACACACACACACACACACACACACACACACACACACACACACACCCGAGTGAAGGCAAGTGTTCTGGAAGATGCCTGGTTTATCAGAGGCATGTGAAGTCTTCATCCACAGCACAGCAAATACCTCTGAAGCGATAATGACAGCGACGTTGAGTGTCACCAGAATGCAAGCATCGCCCGGAGTCTGAAACAGCACATCTCATATTCAGCACCCTGCTTTGCAACGTGGAGAAGCTTCCTTCCCACAGCGCTGGCTCAGTGCTGGTGCTACGTGGAAACATTAAAAGAAATGGAACTGAAAGCAAGTGTTATTTCAGAAGCTGGGGCCTAAAGCACAATATGGCATTTGTGGTGAGGTTGGGCTTCAGCTCCTGAATTAGCTGTGCCTACTGAGTTTTAACCTAATACAGCAACAGAGGCCAAGGATCTGCAAATGGCTTATGAGAGAAATGTGCGGGGGTTGAGGGTGGCAAGTTTGAAAAACACGCTCTTCTTTGTCCTCAACAGTGAGTAAAAATAAGAGTTTAAAAGGTAGAACCAAGCTTTCTCTACCTTCCAAACGAAGTGAGTGTGTGACTTGGCTCTTATAGAAGGAAGGAAGAAACAAGGAAGAAAGGGCAAGACTAAAAAGCTGAGAGAGAAAACTCATTTTCTACATTTGCCTTTAACAAGAGAAAATGGAGAAAAGAAATGGGAGCAATTAGGAAGTAATGAAATCCTTACCCAAATTGCTATTGTCAAAAGCTAGATCAGAAAAAGCACAGGGAATGTGAATACACACAAATCAGCAGATTCTGAGGAGCATGCAGGAAACTGGCTGCCACACTGAACCACTTACAGAGATCAGAGTTACAAAGGGTCAAAGGCCCATGGAGAGACGGGAAGCTGGCCGGAGGCAGGGGGGTGGTGGTGGAGAATCAAGGTGGGAAGGACCCACTGAAAAGCTGAAGGAGCCTTTGCTGGGATCGCCTGCCTCACAACCATAGGCCAGTTTTACACCATCATTGGGGGCAAGGAGAATTCAGCCTATAGTAGACAGGAAAATGAGATACAAATATATATTGGCATGGGAATTTTAACAATTAATTGCATATATATTTATGTATTTTTTTGGCCAACTATGTGCCTTTTGGGGCTTTAAAAAAAATAGGCCATCAAGGCTTTGGTTTGGAACTTTATAGGTGATTGTTGTAAGTTTACATAACTGATATGACCTCCAAAGACTTGGGGACTCAGGAGAGAAATTTCCACCAGTGGAACGGAAATGACAAAAGCTAGTCTTGAGGGCATAGCCTCTCGGAACATACTGCTAGAATAGTGAGCTCAGATCAGGCCCCTATTCCCCAAGGGAGGAAGGTTTTATCACTGTCGAGATTCAAATAAGACATGTGGGAGGTCTGGCCAACGTCCAGAGACAGCAAAGCCCTTAAAAGAGGTTTTTGGGTTCCATGGGAATCCATAAAGGACTGCGAGGCCAGTCTGGGAATGCCGGTGCAGGCCTCGGCGGGCGGCTGGCTGCCAGCTCATAGAAGGCCGGCCTGTGTGGTGCACAGGGTGTGGCCGCAGTGGGACAGACAGGTCCCATGCGTGCACTGACCAGAGTCGCCGGACCAGCCAGCAGGGTTTCATCGGGAGCACAGTGGGGCACTCACAGTAGAACAGAGTGTTACAGAGCAAACAGAAAAGGTTCTCGAGACTGGCAAAACACTTCCAAAGTCTCACTTTCTCGAACCTGAGGGGTCAGTCTTCCACGGGCAATTAAGATCCCGGACGAGCCCCCAAAAACTGTTACAGAGCAACAGAAAAGGTCCGTTATTGTCCGCCGCCTTATGGAAAGATGTCTCTCAAAGCCAGAGATTTGT
>PVKU01013856.1:0-26261 GCA_004027475.1 Anoura caudifer
CTTTTAACTTTCATATTAACTTTATATTTGGTTGATCCACTATATTTACTAAATGTTAGCCTTTGTTAGGGAAATATTTTATTTTCTTATTTTTAGCTTTGGCTTTTCTTTTCAATTGAAAGAAGGCCATTCAACACTTTTTATAATGCCTGTTTTGTGGTGGACTCATTTAGATTTTGCTTGTCTGGGACTTCTCTCTCTGTATCTTGCTGGGTAGAGTATTATTGGTGGTGGGCTTTTATCAGTTTGAATAGATTGTGCCATTCCCTTCTGGCCTACAAAGTTTCCGCTGAAAAATCACTTACAGTCTTATCTGGTAATGCCTTATATGTCACTAACTGCTTTTCTTTTGCTGCACTTACAATTCTGCGTTTAAGTTTTGGGATTTTAATTATCATATGTCTTGGTGTGGGTCTCATCTTCTTGGAAACTCTGCTTCCTGGACTTGGATGTCTGTTTTCTCCACTGGTTAGGAGAGTTTTCAGGTATTTTCTTCAAATGTGTTTACTGTTCCTTTTTCTTTCTCTTCTCCTGGGAACACTGATTTGAATGTTAGCACGCATGAAGTTTTCCCAGAGGTCCCTTCAACTGTCTTCATGCTCTGATTCTTTTTCCTTTTCCATCTTGATTGGGTGATTTCTAGTACCTTATCTTCCAGCTTGCTAATTCAGTGTTCTGATTCATCTAATTTGCTGTTGATTCCTGCTAGTGGTTTTATTTATTTATTTTTTTTATTTTAATGATTGTATTCTCATTTTGATAGGTTCATTTGTTTCCTCTGTTGAATTTCTCACTGAGTTCATCTATTCTCTCACATTTGTTGAGCATCTTTACAACCTTTGTTTTGAACTGTTTATCTGGTGGATCGCTTGTCTGTTTTTCTGTTGTTTTGTGGGTTTTTTTTTTTTTGTTATTTTATTTTTGAAACATATGTGTCCTCATTTTGGCTATCTCTGTTTTTCTACGAATTAGGTGAAACAGCAAGCTCCCCTATTCCTGAAGGCCTTGCATAGGAGCTTTCCCTTCATACATTGCGTGTGCTGAGTTTCTTTGTAGGGCAGCAGGCGCTGGAGCTGAAGTCAGCCACAGGGAGCCCTGGGGGCAAGCCTCCAAGGGGCTACCTAGGCTGAAGTTGTAGCTGGATTGGGTTCGGGCCAAGGGGAGTCCCAGAAGTAAACTGACCTGAGGCCTGAAGCTACTACAGCTGGGGTGGGCATGGACTGCGGAAAGTTCTGGGAGCAAGCCACGCTGGGACCCAGTTTTACCTGGAGCACATGCCAACCATGGCGGGTCCCAAGGGCAAGCTGCACTGGGAATGCCTTGGCTGGCCATTTGGAGTTGTACTTGGAGTGGGCTCAGACCATGGGAAGTCCTGGAGGTTGGGCTGGAGCCCAGCGCTGTGCGGCTGAAGGGAGAATGGTCTGCAGGATGTCCTTGGGGCTAGCTGAACCGGTGGAGGAGCGGGGGGAAACCCCAAGGGCAAGGAGCACTGAGGCTGGATGAAAGCTGCAGCTGGAGCAGGCCAAGGGGAGACCCAAGGACGAGCTGTGCCACAGCCCAGAGCTGTGCGGGAGAGGGTGAGGGTGAGGGCTGTGGGGGATCCGAGGGAGACCCTGGTATGGGCCTGGGGTGTACTGGGGTCCCTTTGGCTGGCGGCTAGAGCACCTGGGCAATGCGGCTGCCTGTGTGATGAAGGGGAGTGGGGGGAGCAACACAAGGAATGGTGCCCTCTGGTACCTCGGACAGCTCCAGAGTTAGTGAGTTTCTTCCCAGCACAGTCTAGGTGCCCTTTAAAGGGTGAAATGTCACTCCAAATGGACCTCATGATTGAACCTATTGTATTACATGACGGCTAGATACTACGCTTCATTTGTGCAAGGAGAGATGCAGAAAACTAGATTTATACCCTAAAGTCAGGTCACAGGAGTTAAGAGAAACTCAAGGCTAGGGCAGAAATAACGTAGGTTAACTGCTGATAGAAAATTAGAATATGGTATGACCAGCTGTCTTTGGTATTTAATCTCCAGTTTCATGTAAATAATTATGGCTCTGACGGACTCATAATGAAGGTGCACTTATCCTACAGGGGACTCACGAACCACCGACTGTGGTGAGCTGTGGGACCTGAGAAGGATGTTTTTATGTATTTAGCATCTGTGCCGCTGCAGGAAGTCCATTTCTTCATGAAACAAAAACAAACCACCGTAAGAAAAATGAGTTTTTTAATTATTTTTTTCTCAGGGGCAGAATCACATAGCTGTTTTGATACGATTTCCGGTTAGGTCTAAAATACTGCTTTTTAGAGTTGTAAAAATTCCATTACAGAAAGACACAGAACAGACACAGGATAAATAGAATCACATCAGTTTATCAGATGGTTGTTCTAAAGATATTCTTTTCCTTATTTTCCTACAAGAAATATTTAAGGATCAAATTGAAAATTCTACCATCAGCATACAACTTTGGTTTGGGAGGAAAAAAACCTAAAGGAAAAGACAAAAATCAGTGACCTGGCTCACTTGCAATGCTGTCCATGTCTCTGCAGAAGTTTATATGTCTGTGGGTATTTTTATTAGCTGAGAAATTTTAATTTCAAAAAAATTTGAGGAATTCTAAAATATACCATACACATGTATGTGTGTGTGTGTATATATGTGTGTGTGTGTATATATGATGGTGTATATATCTATATATCTATGTGTCTTCAATGTCTTTTTCCGTTGAGACAGAAGCTGTTTAGGATAGGAGCCGAACCCTTTACCGGACAACCATTTGTTATTTATCAGAAAAGTCCAGAGAGAAATTTGGCAAATTTGGTACATGGTTTAGAAAGCGGAACTTTACAAATTGTGTAAAAGTAAATTAAAATATGCATAGACATTTTTTACTGCCAAATGGTCAAAACTTTGTTGTTTTTAAATCTGAAAGACTAAGGACCATGGGGGGAAAATCCACTCCTAACACCTAACAGTATTACTGTAACAGAAGTAAAAAAGCAGGTGGACAGATGGCATCAAAGAAAAATAAGCCACGTAACCAGTTACCATTAAAAGCTAGAGTTGCATTCCAATTATAAAAGAAAGCGTAACTACTGAAGTGGATGGCAATGTTCAAAACTGATGTAACTGATGTAACAATTTATACACCACTGCGAACATGCTCCACAGGGTGTACATCCAATGAATTTAAAATTACACATGGTCACGCTAAGAATATCATTCACATGGACTGTTCCAAGGTATCATTTGAAAAAACTCTGCACCGACGGCCTGGACGGTGACGGCAAGGGTAAACTTTCTCACGGAGACATCGACACGGGGAATGGACTAACATTTCAGCTGCTGCTACCCTGGTCACGAGTGGTAGCCCCACAGGATAAAAACCATAGCGTGTGAAATTACAATGTATTTATCTTCTTTAGAACCATTTTAAAGGACACAGCTGTCATTTTTTGGAAGTCCAAAACCAGAAGGAAAAGGTAACTGATAAATGCAGTCTTTAAAGTATTTTTGTGGCTAATTAGATGCTAATTTTCGAAATACAACAGAATTTTTGGTCCATGAGGCCTTTAAGAAACAAAAGGTGAGGAAGTGATTCCTATTTATCAGTAAAAATACGAAGTTCGTGAAAAAGTTTCAAGACTTATTAAAATATCTTTTTACAGAATGCTTTTTTGGGGTCAAACATAAGAAATCTCTCTAATAAATCATGACCGTGAGCAGGTAAAACATGTAAGTCAATGAAGACGTTTTAATGACTCACAATCTTCTTTTGTAGCCATCAACAAAAGAATTTCAATGCCAACTGAAATACAATTACGAGGATTTCTTATATTAACATATATCGGGATCGACCGCTTAAAATGTCTGTTTTTCTCCCCGTAGGGCAGGGATAAGCAAGCTGCGGCCCCGGCCACATCGGTCCTGCTGTCTGCTTCCGTGAATGAAGTTTTCTGGGCGCACAGCCACACCCATTCACTTACGTACAGTCCGTGGTTAACTTTGCGCGGTGGGGGCCGAGGTGAGTAGTTCATCATCACAGAACTGCATGGTTTTCAAAGCCTGAATTATGTGCTATCTGACCCTTGCCAATTCTTGCCCCAGGGGGTTTCCCAGACCAACCTGAGCTAATGCATATGTTTCTCTGGAATGAACACTTGTTCTCTTATTCTAATGCATGTGTGCAGGTCATGTGTTTTATACTTCATTTTATTCGTTGGTCTATACCTACGGAGTCAAGATCCTAGCTGAGTTCCCAGGTTTCACACGTAGTATTTACAGTGCAGCATTCTCTCTGGCTGTGTTGTGTTTGATTCCAGGTCACTCTGGAATGCTCCAGGTGTGGGAGCTGATAGAACGGACGAGCCATGCACGAACACAATGGCCAGAAAACCATACACCTTACTTTATACCGAATAAGGACGTTGGACTGCAAAAAGAATAACCCAAACCAAAGCCTAACATACCTTAGGGTACGTGACATTTAGTCAGGAAAAACAGTTCGATAGTTTTGAAAACACATGTATACATACCCAGAGCCACCCTCCCACCTACCACAAACTAATAGTTACAACATAAAGTGTATTTGTTTAATAAATATATTACTGTTTATATACATGAGAGATACATCCATAAAAGACATGTTAAATAATTATCTGTATAATCAATACTACTTTAAGGTTTTTGTGTGTTTTAAAATTACACATTCTATTAAAATTATCAAAATATTTAAAAATACCAGGAATAAAACCAGTGAAGAGTTGCTTTCCATTCAAACATTTCCAAATCTCATCGTTGGTCACCCAGACTCAGGCATGTGCAACTCAAGGAGACAGTTAACTAAGGAAAAGTTAGCCATCCGAAGCACAACACCCTCCCACTGTTAGTATTACTTCGTAACAAATATGTGTGCATGTAGGTATACATATAAAAACACTCTTTTTAATTATAGTACACATACTTATAAATGTATTTTCATAAAAACACAAAGCTCTAGTTTCTACCAGTATTAAATATTTTTATATTGGTTTGCATTTCTTCCAAATGTTTAGCCGATGACAAGCTCTGTGAGGACACAGAAGTCATGAAAAGGAGACTGAAAACTCACGTCTCATCGCTGCAGGAACGGAGGTGATACTACGGGCCAGAATTTGGCCGCTTGGGTACTATTCCCTCTGCACTAAGACACAGAGACAAGGAACTGGCTAATTACTGTGTAAAGTACAGTCAACTCTCGGTTATTCAGGGGCAGAATATTCCAGTGGAAATCCTTTCTCCTGGCAATTTCACTATTTATTAACACACCTCTCTTATCTATTAGCAAGTCTGGTAAAAGATATGATAAAGGTGAAAGTTTTGGCTAAATGAAAGGTTTGAAGTCAGCTTTGGATTTAATTTAATGATGGATCCTTTTACTTATTGCTTTAGATAATTAAGAACTTGCTGTATCCGAAGTCTGCCAAATATCTGATTCTTAAGCTCTGAAAGCAACATCAGTTCTTAAAAAAAAAAAAAAGTGGAGGAGGGGGGACAAATTCCTTGACATAAAAAAAATGGCTGTCTGTTAACTTATAATTACACTGAAGGACTTCAGAGTGGGTAGCTCGGAGCTCTCCTCGCTTCAGTACAGGGGGTGGCAGCTACGCTACCCCGATGGTCTGAAATCCAGGACGCGATGGCAAGTTTGTTAGCTAAACACGTTTAGAAGGTCAAGTTGAAGGTATGATATACATTCTACCTAAGATCTCATGTTAAATACAGTTAGTAAAGTTTGGCAGAATCTCCAAACACTTAGGATGCCAAAATTAAGAAAACGGAAGCAAAACCTTCACGTACAATTTAAAGGTGATTTTACGCTAAAGAAAGGGCTTAGAATAGGACTTTAAAGAAAAGGTACCACCCATTTGTATCCCTGTTTTTGGCACTGGTTTTGCCCCTACATCTAAGCTTGTGCTACGGAGAGTGACCCACGAAATCAAGGAGAACAACTGCCCAGGTGAGAGGGGCCACTCTCGGGCAGACGCCACTCGGAACGGCTGGGGCGGCACCTGCATCATTTCCAGGTCCCGAGGGGCGCCACGCCCGCTTCAAAAGCCACAGCGATGATTATGCAGAACACCACTTTCCTGAACTAAGTTTGCTGAACACGGTTCAGATTTTTGGGTACGTCGATATGCACAATGCCTTTTAGAAGCATTTACCGTGTACCCAAACCCTACTTCATGCAACACACGGTGTCACACAAGTAGTGAAAATGTTATCCTCGTCAAAGGTGCTTGGACACTATTTTTAGGCAGCATTTTACCTTTATTTTAGGTTAAGTTCACACTAGGTAAGTTTTAGGAGAAAGAAAACGGCAATGAATTTATTTAATATATTATATAAAACTAGGACAGACACTTTTATTTACCTAAACTGTTACTTTAGTTTTCTACCTTATTCTAGACCTCAATTTTACTTAAAAAATTTGTATTTAAATAAGGGATAAAATGTTGCCCAAAAGTCTAATCATAGTTACACATTTGTGTTTTAACTAGATCTACAAATCAAAATAGTTCTTATAGTTAAAAAGATACAATTTGTATCAACAGTAAAAGGTGCTTTCTGGTTTTTTTAGGGCTTTACTTCAAACTGTAGCGCATGGAATAATCAGAATAACCAGGGCATCTTGGCAGTCTACAGAAGCAGATCCAAGGAAGTCCGTTACACTGAGTAAAATTCAAAACCCGGAGGCAACAGGGCAGTCACGTCAATCAGTAACTGCCACTGTCTCCGATACCTGTCTTCTAACCGACAAAAATGAATCAGCATCGAGCAAAACCCATGACTTTGAAACCAGAAATATCCCTTCCTAATACTAAAGCAGACTTTGGTCTGCATCTAAAACTACACTATTTGTGGCAAGAATCTGGCCTTAATAATATAACAGGCCCCCCATAAAACTACCTTCAGGAAAATGGAAAATATACAGTATCTTACAAAAATTTTAAGTTACCATTTACAACTCCTCCATCACCATTTCCATAGTGCAGTACCAATAAATGTTGCATATCCTCAACACGCAAAGCCACCCCAGGCCAGCCTCGATAAATACCAGGAAAGCTAAAGAGTGTATTAAATATAAAAGTTGCATTGAGAATAATTAGATTCATTAAAAACAGGCAATTACTGCAAAAAGGTCATTTTATCCAGTATTGTTGTGCCCTCAAACAAAAAGACAAACATTAAAAATACAGGTCAGCACATCGCAGCTGGGTAACGGAGCCGGAAACTCTAACAGGTACGGCTTTTGCCTTAGTCGTAAAAGAAAAAAAAAAAAATGGAAACATTTTTTTTTTTTCCATTGATTGCATCTGCTTTCCTTTAAACCCACCATATTAAATTACTCAACAGACAAGAAAATCCAAACAAAAATAAAACAATGAAAAGTGCCATACTGTAAATCATCCTAACGTATACTATTACTCATTTCAACATAAACTGGTAACTTACATTTGTTTAAAATATAAAGTCAGTGCTGTAGTATACCTTTGTTTCTATAAATAATGATTATAGCACAAAGAAGCCCACTTCCCCCAAATAAAAATAACTTAAAAAGCTGTAAAAGATTCCAATTAAGCTTGGCTTGAAAAAATAGTTTGTTTGCTAGGTCTAGTCAAATGTTCAACATTCTGAAGGTATTGTAATTGCTTGCAATTGATAGAGAAACACCAAGTTAATAAAACATGAAATAAGGATAAAAAGTGCTGCATATAAACCCCTGATGCACCAAAGATTAATATCAAAGATCGCAGATACATCTAATAAATCAAACTGGAAAAATTTCCAGCCGAGGACATAGCTTTAAAAAGGAAATGTTAAAAAAAAGTTTGAATGTAAAGCAATCCACTGCGTGATGTTTCCACTGCGTGGGGCTATACATACAGATTCCATGATACAGTATTTCACATAAATGGATACTATATAACCTCCTTGATGAGAAGGAGATCACATGTGCTATTGTAGCAAACCTCCCTCAGCATTTGAGCTGAACAAAAAAACTAAACACCACAAAGGTGCATCCCCTCTCAGTAACCCAGCTGCGATTTCTCCACCAGGATGGCCGCGGCCAGCTGCTGGGCGTCGGTCACGTGAGGGTTCCTCTTCATGACAATTCTCACAAGGTCAGGGGGGAAGATGTTGCACAGGTTAACGTAAACCTTCTCGCGGTTGTCCTGGTACCGCGGGGGGTCCTGCGGCAGTGCGCAGTACGGCATTCGCCACGTGGGCTCCTGCTGCTCGGGCAGGCTCTGGAAGGTGAACTGCTCGCAACACGGCTGCGTGGGGTTGTCCGGCAGGGAGTACGTCTGCCGGTAGCCATACACCTCGATCCCGTAGCCCTGCCTGTCCCAGGCTCCCAGCCCCTCCTGGCGGGAGTAAGGCTTTCTCTGTCTTGACGGAGAACCGTCGTACAGCCGAGAGTCAGAAATGCTGTCTATTCTGGTGGCCACCAGGGCCCGTCCCAGGTGTGGCGCCTTGCAGTGCGCGGAGCCTGGAGGGGAAGGGTAGTCGCCAGGACAACTGGACCGGGCTCCCGCAGCCGGGTGCTGCAGGTGCACGGCCAGACGCGGGAGGGGAGGCTTGTGACGGTACTTTGGTTCTTCGTGACTGTAACTTGGCCCTCTGGTTAGGGGGTCGTGGAAGTTCTGCAGGAAGGGCTGGGAGTTAAGGCGGCTGTGAGGGTGCACGGGTTGACACTTGAGACTCTCCTCCAGCTGCGGGTCGGGGGAGCTGGCGTAGGGCCGGTCGCTGAACCCCACGTAGGAGTCGCTGCTGCCGCAGCTCACGCTCCCTTCGCTGCTGCAGTCGGACGCTACGGAGCTCACCCTATAGTCCGTGTCCAAGGAGAAAGGCCTTTCGGGACTGCGGGGGCCTGAGATGCTCAGGTTTGAATACGCGTTCAACATGGAGTAATACCCGATGTCGACGGGCGAGTCGCATTTGGGGTACGGTTCATAAGGCATCGGCGTCCCATGATTTTTGGTTGCCATCATCATTGGAGGATATTGTCCCTGCGGTCTTTGATCCTGAGGTGGGAAGTGAACTCCAGACGGAAGGCCATTGCTTAGAGATGTAGTGCTTTGGGGTTTTGCGGTAGAAGTAGCCGGTATGCTGACCAAGGAAGGTACAGACCTGGTTTCCAGTTTGTTTTTGGTGGGAAGCTTTTCCTCTAGGTCCTGGTAGACTTGCGTCCTGATGCTGGGGTCCGACTGCCTCTTCGGAGCGCCGCGCTTGCCGTCACAAGCGCTGTCAGCCTTGGTGCTGCAGGGGACGCTGTTGCTTTTCACCAGCCCCCCTTCGCTGGCGGTCTTGGCGGCCGTGTTTCTGGACATGGCCCGAAGCTCATCGGCCACGGACCGCTGCGGCTGGCTGCCCCTTTCCGGGTGGTAGTATTTGCACTTGTGTCCGTAGGTGCACTTCTTTCCTACAAGGAGTTAAAATTCATGAGGCAGAGGGGCACACCACCAGGCCCCGAACACCGGGCTGGCGTGACCGCTTTCGTCCGCAAAAGGCTCAAAGGTGGAAATGGGACCTACACCGCGTGTTACCCTGCTCCTTCCTTTGGAGAAATGCCACCTTTTAGCCTTCTCTCCTCGGCACTGCTAACGGCGCTAAGAAAGCTGGATGAATGATGAATAGTCACCCCCAGAGGTTTTGGCTAATACCCTGTGTCCTCAGCTCTTACCTACCCATTCTCTTCCAGTATGACTTTACATTCAGGTAGGACATTGTGCTTTGGGGAAAAAAAATTATATTGCTGTAATGTGATAAAACCATTCCAATCTGATGTGCATCTAGACATCAGAACTCCAGATTTTTACCTACCTGAAAACCCATGTAGAATTTACTAAATGGGTTTTTGGAACCAGGTTTTAATTCCGAGAAATGTATTTGCATTGAACCCAACTAGGTGAAAATAATTACTACCTTTTCACGGTTAGGATATTTTCTTAAATTTAACTATAATCATAAGAACTACATAGTGTGCCAAGCAAAACTAAAAATGTTTATTAACAAAAATGTAACAACATACTGTGTTCTAAAGGCCTATGTTAAATACTCATAAAGAAAGTTACCATATGGACAAGGCTGCTTTTTGTGTTCAGGAACAATAGGCTTCTTCCTCAGAAAATTATCCAGGCTTGGGCCGTGTCTGCCAAGAGGGTCATCAGGAGGCATGAACCTGCCATGGATAAAATACAAAATTATACCTAAGTGGGAAGCTGATCATTTAATTCTCAAAAGAGTGTAAATATTTATTACTATCAGGTATTTGTTTTTTCAATTTTAATCCAAGTACATTGACATTCAACATTTATAGGATAAAAATATTAATACAAGTCGTTCTCTTTTCTTGATGAAAACAAAATTAAACTGTTTCAAGATGAACGCATATTGGCTTTAACTCAAATTTTGAGTCTAGCGTGTTCTAATTATTTGTTCCTTCCCCTCGGTCTTAGGATTCTGTGACATTTCAGGCGAGTTTTTTAAACACCGATCTTACGAAGCAGCGCGAGCTGGGGCAGGGAGGAGGAGGGAGGAGGAGTGGCCGAGGGAGGGGAGAGGAGGGACACGCGGTGTAACCTGAGGGGAAGGCCGCCTTTGATCCCAGCATGGTCCCTGGAGTATCAGCTCTCCTTTACAGATCAATACACGGTTCTAATGGATAAATTAAGTTAAACTGGTATCTTTTACAGCTTTTCACCCAGCTTGGATAAATTAAGTTCCTTTTATCAACGTTCACAGGGCACAGTCCAGATGTGTGACTCCACGGTCCATTCCCTTCCCACCCTACTAAGACGCTTCTCAGCTGATACGGAAAATGCCTTCAGTAAACTGATGAAACATGGCAGGACTTTGGGGCTGGGACAAGTGGCACCCGGTGTAATCTTCCCTCCACCGCAGACGGTGCCGTCCTGTGATGGGTCTGGGCGCTTCCGTGGACTGGCTGTAGCAAAGACACCCAGTGCTGCTGCGTTTAACCCAGAAGGGACCTGGCTTTGGGGCCAGGGATCGAGGTGATGGGGTCAGAGGTCAGCGTTCCTAAAAGCCACCAGACTTTCTGCGAAGAGGGTGGTGAGCACCAGCCCTGCAAAGCAACACAGGACGAGAAGGGCAGGGGTCCTCCGTGCGCGCAGGAAGGCAGCGAGCGCCGTGGCAGGGCGAGGAGTGGCTGCGGTGGGCAGACCCAGCTGATTTTCTGAAGAAAGGCCGAAACTGCAAAGAAACCGCAGAGACCGTGTGGAGTCTCACGGCGCTGAGCCCAGCCGCAGGTGTGATTAGGAGATGCGGGCATGCGGAACTGACAGGAGGTAAGAGGAGAAGGGGCCACGTGGTCCGGTTCTCATGTTTGTTGTATTATGTGACAACAAAGTTTTGAGGGTATGTTCACTTAAAGAAACCTTATTATTTTGGATGGACTGTTTGGCGGCAACAAGAACTCAAGGCGTCCGTGATCCATGATCTTTTCATTGCAAGCAGTCGTGATGGAAAAGTTCCGCTACCAGTTAAAGTCACCGTCTGAATTTGAAATAAACCAAGTATTCACCCACAAACTCTGAAGGGAGAGCCACCACGGCTGAGTGGTAAATAACGCTTAGCAAAGGCAGTGTTTAGTATGAATATAAAAACAACAGGACATTAAAAGTTTAAAAACAGAAGAGTGTCAATCCTACAATCTTAATACAATTAATTTCTACTTATATGTTGCCTTGCGGTCACTTTTCTGTATGCATTCCTCACTGTACAGATACAAAGTTTATACTTTCTCTTTTTAACATGTTTTTCCATGTTTCTTAAAAGCTTTCCACACTCTTCATTCTGGAAAGCGGTATTGCTTGTGAGTAACAGGTTTGACTTACTTGTCATTGACAAATGAGTACATCAGCAGTCGCTCGTCTATGAACTTCTTCCATTCTGGCTTTTCGTTGGCCAAGTCCCTGTAGTTGTCGTTGGACACGATCACACCGTCCGCCTCGAAAGCCAGCTTCACGATGAACCTGTCGTCATAGCAAACCACCCGCCTGCCCTGCACTCGCCGGGATGGGGTGAACACCAGGGTCTTCTCCTTCTCCAGCTTACGGAGAATTTCTTGATCTGCAGGGTGGGATTTCAGGAACACACACACACACACAAAACACACAGAGCGACCGTCATGTGATGTACTACTTTATAAGATAGGCTGGATACATGTAATCATTTAATTAGGGATTATGATGAACAGTTTGCAGATGTAGCAAATTGTAACTCCCAGTAATATTTTTCCTTCAGGATTCCCAGTAACAAAAGCTTTAAAAATAGCCCCCTCCAATGAACTCACAAAACGTAACTTTAAATCTTTAAAAGAAATTTTAAAAGCATAAAACTCAACCACGGAGTGCCAGGGATAAGCCAACAGACACCATCATTAAAAAAAAAAAAAAGGTTTGCTACTTCTCAATGCTTATTAACCAGAGTTACCGATTTTTTAAAAAACTCTGCCTCTTGAGATAATCACTACACGCCTGCTCTATGGTAAGGGCTACGCTAAGCGCTAACGGCCACCGGGATTGAGAGCGCCCCCTCCTCAGGAAGGAGCTGGGCACTGGACTGGGTACACGGTAAACTGGGCAGTCAAGGGTGGTAACTGCCCTTGTTTACAGCAGAGGTAGGAGGAGGGTGCGCGGGCGGAGGGGGCGGGACAGCGTCATGGATCAACTGGCTCTGATACTGGCATACGGATTTCCTGATGTTCCTGATAAAATTTCAAAGTTCGTCAAGATGAGACCTTTGGTATTGAAAAACAGCAGAGAAGTGGAAGAAACGCGAGTCTTAATATCAGCAAGTTATGTGGACAGATCTCAGGTTCCGCTACTTTATACACCTGGTGATCAGTCGTATGAAGCTTGTTTCTTTGTGTCCTCAAACGCAGTTGATGGGCTATGAGGAGTCAGTGAGTTACTTATGTGTAAAACCACTCAGCCCAGTGCCTGGAAAACTCTCCATAAACACTGTGCTTTTCTTCTACTTAATTTTGTTCATAGATGTATGTAATTGCGGGTCTCCTTTAAAAGTCGCAGAAAACCAACACAAAATTAAAAGCCTGGTCTCACCTGTAAGATCTGTCACTTATAATTATTGTGTGCACCCCTGACAAACATTTTGAGGGCAGGTGCGATTGTCTCAGTTATCTTTGTATCCACCAGCACTCGGCACGTCAGCAGATAACACACATCTGCAAATGGAGTCATCAGCTACTTAATGATGTACATTCAGGTCTTCCAGTTTATTTACTGTCCATGTGCAAGAATAAGCCAGGGTACTTTACTTGTCGGAACGCTTAGTCACGTAAAATATGCCTGGATCTTCACCCAAATGCCTGAAGACGCTGGTGTGCTGACCTAACAGTCACCATCATCTCCCTCACTTTGCATTTCTTAAACAGCTAATGAGAAAAAAAGGACACTAAGTAGGATGATAATTAGATGACAACTGGTTAGGATAAATAATCCTAACTTAAGTAAATACAGGTTTAGTATAGTTAGTGAGTTAACTGCATCTCTGGGTCCTTGCACAGTACCTGATAACGTAGCTGAGTGCCTGCTTGTTAAGTATTTGATAAATCAACAGAAGACTAGAAAAACTGCTAGTATGAATCCATATCCAAGAACTTGAAAACATTTCCTATCAAGTTTCTTATCTTTTCTTTTTTTTAAACATTTTACTTATTTATCTTTAGAGGGGAAGGAAAGGAGAGAGGGAGAGAGGGAGAGAAATATCAATGTGTGGTTGCCTCTTGTGCGTCCCTTGCCGGGAACTGGCCCACAACCCAGGCATGTGCCCTGACTGGGAATCGAACCGCGATCCTTTGGTTCACAGGCCCAAACTCAATCCACTGAGCTATACCAGCCAGGGCTCAAGTTTCTTTTCTGATGGAGTGAAAAGATATGAGACTACTCAACGTCTCTGTTTAAAGGTTTGAATCAAGAGAATTATCATCCTGGGGGAGAAAACATCTAACAACCTCTAACAATAGAAAGATGCACTTTCCCTTGTGTTCCAGATACATCATGCTAGAATTCTTACAACTAAACTATCATTTTAATCATTTTTAATTGTTATTCAAATATAGCTGTCTCCACTTTCCCCTGCCCCACCGGAGCCCATCATTTTAACTTTTTTTAAAGATTTTATTTCTTTTTAGAGAGAGGGGAAGGGAGGGAGAAAGAGGGGGAGAGAAACATCAATGTGTGGTTGCCTCTTGGGGGCCCCTCACCAGGGGCCTGGCCTGCAACCCAGGCATGTGCCCTGACTGGGAATTGAACCGGTGATGCTTTGGTCTGCGGGCCCAGGCTCAATCCACTGAAGCCACACCAGCCAGGTTAACTTCTTGATCTTATATTCCCTTGGTGCTCAAGAAGCTTCCCATTCTTTTTCAGTTTGATTACCATTAATATTTGGGCATGTTTCCTTCTAGTCATTTTCTGTATATCTTTTCTTTCCATTGTTCATATATGTGTGTATAAGTGTGTTTATATACACATACACAATAATAAAACCTGCCTTTATGTAAAAGAACATTCCTCAGGTCATTGAAAATTCTGCCTAATAACCTAATATTTATTTTGTTCCATCAATATATAGTAACTTATTGAGCCATATTTTAAAAGAAGGTATGGGTTGTTTCCTTTATTTTCTCTATTACAAGTAACCTGGCACCGAATGCCTCTGTGGTCAGAAGTCTGTGTAGACCTCGGCTTATTTCCTGTGGAATTATTCTCAGAATTATTCACAGAATGGAGACAGTAGATCCAAGAGTATTAATATTTTAAGACCAAACTTTCCCAGAATGGTTGTAACAATCTACATTTCCATAGTACTGGAGAAGGAACCCCCTCAAAACGCTGAGTATTATCAGCTTTCCGTTCCCGTGAATTCGATGGGCAAAAAATAAGACCTGTTTAAATTTACATTTCTTTAATGGCGAATGAGGTTGAACACTTTGTTCACTTGTTTGGCACTTTGTCTTTCTGTGAGCTGCCTCTTCCTCCCATGTTACCATTTATGTATTGGGGAGAACTTTGCGTTATCAGTGTGTATGAGCTACTTTTATGCTAAGGACACGGATTCTGTGTTTATTAGTTGTATTTTTTGCCTTGGACAAATAAAAAGATTTCTCATTTTTTAAGAAAATTTCCCCAAATACAGAGGTTTACATTTTGATGCAATTACATATCTTTTCCTTCATAATTTCTTCTAAGAATTTTAAATTTAGATAGGTCTACCTAGCCATTCACGGACTATTTACAGTCTCTAATGGTTTAATTTTTGACAATTAATTCTTTAGCTGTCCGAATGGACTGTTACATGGTGTAAAATAAGGATCTAACTATGTATAATTTCTCCATGGACTTATCCACAGTCTTGGTACAACTGGCTGGATTACGTCGACCTCTCCTACCTTACAGTTCATATAGTCTGGGGTCTGGGTCCGTGGCTCTGAACTTCACCATAACCTGCCTGCCTGTTCTCATGCTAGTTTGATAATAATTATAGATAAAAAGCAAAGTCTTAAAGCAAGACTTCAGGTACATGGTAAGTGGCTTCTCCATTTACTTTTTGACTTTGAAGTGTTATTTCCTTCACACAGGTCCCTCCGCTTTTGTTGCTGTTGGAGGTGGAGAGGGGCGAGAAGGGTTAGATGCTCGCTGAGAAGCACTTAACTTGAGCAAAATGTTCAGCGACAATTATGAGCCGGCACAGAGGGCATTTCTGCCTGAAACTCATATACTTAGAAATTACAAAATAATGCAAAATGAGATACTTTACTAGGATAGAGTCATTTCCTACTCTGGGCACCAGGCAGCATACCCTGAGTCTCACAGATCTTTTCTGGCCTGTAGTCACTGTAATTTGATATTCACTCCATCTAATTCTTATAGCAGATGAGAAAACTGGGGTCCAAAGAGGTTCAGGGTACCCTATGGCTAGTAAATGGCAAAGCCAGAATTTGAATCTAGGTCTCCCAACACCTGGCATGTCTCCAAAGTTCAGACTTTCACAAAATTTGAAGTAAACATTTCCAAATTAAAAAAAAAAAGAGGCTTATGTCACGAGGATTACTGTTTCATTAGCATAATCAGATAGTTTTTCGACTTGAAAATAAGTCACGTTCCACCAGACCATGCGCGGTGATGCTGGGTAGACAAGGGAAGATTAACATGGTGTTCAGCAGAATACCTGCGGGTGCCGGATCCCCGCGCAGGTACACACGGAAACCGAAAATGAACCGAGACCAGGGCTTACCTGTGATGACGGCATCAGGTCGGGACTGCTCTTTTCTCCACGCAGGGACAAAAACTGTGATATCTTTGTGGCCTCTTTCCAAGAACCAATCCACTGCCAATTTTATTCCTCGGCAGGAAAATACTTCTTTGTTTCCATGGCTGAAAGATTATTTTAAAACACTTACAATACAAGAAAACTTGAATTTAAATGTATTCAAATCTGTAAACAGAAATGATCATGTAATTACAACAGGAATAGGCAATTTCAAATTCAGGGTGGAGTTGAATAGCTCTGAGAATCATTAAGATAATCTAGGCACTGAAAATCTGTGGGGGGGAAAAAAAGAAAATTGGGATGATTATTGTGTGGACAATAAAGAAAATTAAGTTTTCAAATGTAAAGTTGTGAAGGTTAACTACTCAGAAAGCTACGTGCTCCCTTTAACCGGAATGGGAAGGAAAGAAAGGACCCTCCAACTCCCCAAGAATAATTTCAGTCAAATGTAAGAAAGGAGTCACATTAGAAAAGAAATCTGTAAAAATAATGGGATGGAACACCCATTTGTTTTTAAAAACTTCTTTCTCAAGAGTTCTTATGTGTGCATTTCAATATCATGATTAAGTAATGCACAAAACCTACATGGTGACCATGTAAAAGAGTGTACACGCGTGTACTAACAGGAAACACACGTGCACAACGCCAAATCTCACACAAGAAGCCCTTTCCGTGCCCGTCAAGGAGAAGGCACCTGGTCCCTATTTAACATTATTGTGTTCAACAAGGACTGATGACGGCAAAGGGCACTCAGAGCTGGATTGGCAGTTGTTCTGCCTAAAAGAAAATGCCTAAGAACCCGGTCACTCAACAAGTATGTATGTAGCTCCAGGCTCTGCTTGTGACTCTGACCTAATTATTCACCGCAACGCTTCTGATGGTTTTTAAAAAAAAAAGTGTCCCGTTTTGAATGCCATAACAACATTCTTTTATAGTTTGAGCTCTGAAGGCCCCATTTCTTATCTGCAGTGGAAAACAGATACTCTTTACTTCTTACAGCTCAGAAAGGATAAATGAAATAGGTAAACGCCTCACTAACTTTTAGCACCAGTCAAACATTAAGTACGTTAATATATTGTTCTAGTGGTCTCCTGGGAAGCACCGGAACCATCTAAACACGGCTAACCATTTTAAAAACAAAAACCAGACAGACCACCTTGTTTTTAGATACTGAAGGCTACGCAAGCGCACCACACAGACTTTGTGGCCCCACGCGCCCATCCTACTGAGCTGGGGCACGATGGGAGTCGAATTCGGATGTGCTGAGGGTTCCAGGGAAGGCACGCTGGATGGAGGAGAGTGAGGCCACATTTTCTAGAGGAGAAGGGCTGTTGGGGAGCCTCCCCCGGTGCCCCAGCAGATGACACAAGGTGATGTGAGGTTTCATGGAAAACATTATTTAATCAGTCTTCTGAAAAGCTGCAGAAGAGGATGGTAGCATCTCCTGAGAGAACATATATACTAACCATTCCTAAACACAGAAACTCAACTTGCCGAGACCCATCTTGCGTTAACGCTTTGCCATCTAAGTGTACGATGATTTGCTAGCCATTAATGACGTTTAGTTTACGGAAACTTCTAGCTCTGAGAGACCACCCTAAGCACTTTTCCCCCACTCGGTAAGGATAAAATGTCACATTTTACTCTAGGAGAAGGTTCTGCCCCTGAGTTAAATAACTTTCGTAAAACGCGGGGAAGCAGCCAACACGAGACAAAGATTTCATCACGCTGAGCGAGGACACTGTGCCAAGCAACGCTGCTCCCAAAGGCTTTTCCACATTGTCTCTTGCCCCTCGGCCCCTCACCCCCAGCCCCCGCCCCACCAGGCCCCCACAGGGAGAAAAGGATCGGGAGGGTGGGAAGGTGCCACCCTGTGAGCAGTCACCAGGAGCATAAAGAGCCTGCGTTTCTGAGCGGAGGGACCCACATCTGTCTCCGATCTTGTTATCTGAGGGAAAAAGACCCTTCCTCATTATTATTATTTTTTTTTTTGGAAACTGTAGTCAATTTTTCTGTTATTTGCAGCTACTTACATCCTTAACTGGTATATCAGTTATACCATAAACCAAAAAAACTGGCAAAGCTGTATATTAATACCAGAAAAAATATTTTAAGGCAAAAAAATTACTAGTGATAAAAATGTTATGACATATTCCCCCCCATTGTCCCCTTGGGTAGGGGGGACTGGTGGGGGGGAAATGGAGAGAACTGTACTTGCACAACAATAAAAAAAATGTGAGAAAAAAAAGAATGCAAATTAAAAAAAAATCTCCAGTGGGGGGGACAGTTATTACATACTAGTAATAAAGGACCAATTCACCAGGAAGCTATAATAATTACGAACTCAGTCTTCATCTGAGTTATGCAAAAGATCACAGGATTATTAGAAGAAATGAACAAATTCGCAATCATACAATGGACAGACAAAGCAGAAAACACTTTAGTGAGACTGTAGGCGGAAACAATCAATTACAAGCTTCATCTAATGGATCTGTACAGAGCCCTGCACAAAGTTAGTGAAGAGGAAACCTTTTCAAGAACATAGAAAAGACTGATGAAATTAGTGTGTAAGGCCATACACTGATTAGTGTGACCAGATTTCAACGGACATCATACATCTGCATTATACAGACAACATTTTTGACAGTGTTACTCCATTGAAGATGTAAGGTTCTGCTTCAAAATTAGTGTTGCTATTCACCAGCAAACCAATTACAAATTTTAATTTAAGAAACAATTTCATTTGCAACAGTAACAAAAACTAAACAAACCTAAGAGAAAAGATATGTGAGAGATTTATAAAGAAAATGAAAACTGAAAACCTGTATTAAAGGGAATGTGAGAAGACCTAAGTGATGGTAAGACTCAGCTTCTAAAGAAGCAATTCTCAAAATAATCTATAGTGCACTGAAATTCCAATAAAAATCCTCAAAGGGTTTTTCTGGGACTTGAGAAACTGATCCTAAAATTAATATCAAAAAACGAAAGGCCAAGAATAGTTAAGCAATTTTAAAGAACAGAAGAGGAGGAACTTCCCCCATTAGTTATCAATACTTAGTATAAAACTACAGAGGCACAATCAACGTCATACTGGTACAGGCAAAAATAAACAAAGAACATGTAACAGCAAAGTGAGAACATGATACACATGCACAAATGATAAATGTGACATTACAAATCAGTGAAGAAAACTATCCAACAATAGTACCAGGGCAATTGGTTATTTATATGGGGAAAATAAACTTGCATTTTTTTAATCTCATATCATACACAAAAAGAAACTGTAGATAGATCCAAGATTTCAATATGAAAAAATATTGTAAAGTTCTTAGAAGAAATTATAGGAGACATTCACATCAGGACAGAAAAATACTTCTTAAAGAAGACATGCAACCCCACGCTCTGTTAAGGAAACGACCGATACATTTGGCCACATAAAACTTCCTGATTCGAAAGACTCCATAAACAAAATAAAAATGCCTAGACCAGGAGAAGGTATTTACAACATGTAGGACCATCCAAAAGGCTAGTACTCAGGACATATAAAGTACTCCTAACATTGAGAAGAGTAACAGTTTTTTTTTTTGTTTGTTTTTTTTTAAGGTAAAAGATGCGAACGGTGAATTCACAGAAGAGGGAACCCAAGTGACCAACAGAGACGAAAAGATGCTCAATGGTGCAGAAATGGAAACTAAAGCCAAGATGAGACAGCACGTCACACTCGTCGGTCTGGAAGAATGAAGTCGGCAAACACCGGATGTTGCCAAGGCCGTATGAAAGTGAGGACTCGTACATCACAGGTGGGAGTGCGGCCTGGGATAGCAATTCAGGAGAGGACTCTGGCAATACTTTACAAAGTCGAAGCCGTGTTTTCTCTAAAACACAGTGTTCCACATTTAGGTAGGAGTGAAGCGCAACATAACCTGAAGTCAGACTTCATGTGATTAGCAGATGGCTTTCATCCTCCACCCAAGCCTTAAGTCTCCAGGGGACAGGCCAATGATGTCTTCATCCCCTGCAGGAGAAGGAAAGCCAATCTTCCCCTTACCAGGCCAGAGAAAGGAATGCTGACCAGGAAGTCCCTGGAATTGCTACTCACCTTAGAACTTCTTGCCAGCCAGGGCCCAGGATCATCCCTGGTAGTAGTGAAGTCCACACAGACCCACTGACCGGGTCCGAAGTGCAGACTAGGAGAGGCTGGGGGAACTGAACTGAATCCCACCCTGCTGAGTGAGGCGTGCTGAAGGATGTGACCAACCACGTGTACCGGACACAACGTGAGGGGCAGCTGGGGGGGATCTGCTGAACTATGGCGACGACAGGGTGAGCCTGATGAAAACCGTGAGAAACAGGCGTGTTGTACAGCCCCTCACGTGCCTACGGGGGCAAAGTAACTGAGCGTTCGCCGTGGTCACTTACAGGCTACGTCTGCACGAATTCAGGGTTGCTTTTCCTTGGTAGTAAAAATAGCTAATTATATCTGTGTGAATTGGTATATTCCTTTGGACCTCAATTTCTTTTTTACTGTGACCATTTGGTAATAAGGATGGTATGCCTCAAATGAGTCCTTTGCTGATAAATTTATTGGAAGACTTTGGTCACTTTTGATTAGCTAGGAAACCCTGAATATTTGCTAAAAAGCATCCCTTCATCTGCTTTGGCTCGGTGAGATTGGACTCCCAGGGAAAATTCCAAATCCTTATTGCAAATTTTGAGCAAACTGGGTAGCGTAGGCTTGAAGGCTGCATGTGATTTACCATTGACTTCAATGGTATAAACATACAAAAAGCCTGCCAGCAGGTGTCTTTCTTAAAAGGCTTATTTTACTGTCATGTTTCGAACAGCAAGCGTATACACATCCTGCTTTGCAATGGCCAGAGGAAGGCTCGTTTGAACTGGACAAACTGGTATAGTTACAGAGATTTTTGGAAAAACCAAACTCTAAGTAAAAGAATGATTGGCACCTCTGGATCCCGGGAAACAAACCAACGGACTGGACAGCCGTAAGAATGAATTAGGACACTGAAAGCTCCTTGCTCTTTCTCCAGGTCTGCAACCCTTCTCTGTTGCTGCTCTGCCCCCTCTGTTCCCCCTCCACCCCCTTTGCTTCAGCTGTTGACTTCCTGGATGGATGGTTTCCAATGGCCTTAGGGTCTGGGGACAACTTCCGTTTGGAAGGGAGAGAGCCGCTAGCCTTTTTTAAATGTTCTGATATGGATTCTGCCCTTAAATCCCTCGACACTCAACATGCAAAACACAGCCAGGGAAGTAGAAATGGTTAACAGGGAGGAACAGAGGGTCTGAGAATTCGGATAAAAGACTGTCCCGGAATCAAGGCATTAGGTTGGTGAACGGTGGCCCGCGTAACTTGGAAGGGAAACAGCGAAACGAGAAGGAAACCACACCAACTCTTCATCTCAATGGGATAAAAAGTCAGCCCTCTCCCCTTGGTGCCCCACAGACTCAAACACCTTCTGTGAATTCACCGTTCGCAAAGAGAGCAAACCCTTTTCTTATCCAGGCTTGCTGGGTAGCTCAGATGTGGTGCGAGGGCACATGCCCTTTTGCCTAGTGCGCATCACCCACCTTAAGAGTGATTTTGCAGCACTTTGGAAAGATCTGAAAAAATGCACCAAGTTGCATGAAGTGTTGCCTTTTGACTGCTCTGCTTGACTGATCAAACAGGCACAGCGTGGGGCCAAGTGATAACCCCTCAAGTGGGAGAGCCGCGGCCTCAGGCACCTCCTCCCACTCGGGCTGCTCTGCTGGGGATACCCTCCGTGGGGCACTGCTGAGGGCAGCCTCTGAATCCCTCTGGCAACAGGGGACCCAGGCTGCTGCATCAGCCCCAGCTGGTTTTCATCCGCGGTCCAGTGAGGCGTTTTCTAAGTTAACAGGGATGGATTCAGGGGCAGATCAGAATAGACCTTGAATCTCACCGGTTTGGTGGGCAGCCTTGGCTGCTGGAATTCAACTGAGGAAAGGTACCTGGATGACAAGGACAGACGGTTTCTCAGGTCTTGGCAACAACAATCCGGTTTTGGGAAAGAAACGGAAAAAGCTGAAGACAAAAAGAAACTCAAGACCGCAGTGTTACCTGCCCAGTTAGAATTATTCACAAGGGATGCAAACCTTTTTCTAGGAACAACAACAAGTAAGACAGGACTCCCCAGTGAGAAGTCAGTATGTCACCGTCGTAGGAAGCCAAGGACGCTGGGAAGGGGAAGGCTGACAGGGACTGGAGAAGATGCAGTGACTGCAGCCTCCCTACGGGGATGTCGGATGTCCGCCAGGAAGGAGCCTCTTCCCTCCAGGAAATCAGACAGGAAGTAACGAACAGCACAAACTAACGAGCAAAACCGACCTGACCGGAGAGCTCCCGGGCGGGGTATGGGGGCACTTGATACAGGCATTCTTTTCCTGCCTTAATCTTGTCCATTCCTTTGTGAGAGCCAGGTACTCTGTAATTTTTACCGATCGTTCTGTTTTCACTTGAACCCAGAAAAACGTACACGTTGCGGGCATCCCTGAATAACCTTCTACCTGTTCTTGCCCCTCGGAGGTTCCTGAGCAAACAGGTGGGCTGTTAAAGGCGTGTGCATGCTGCTCTTCCTAAGGCTGTCGATCTGTTGGGAAGAGACCTGCTGCGGAAACTGAGGGCTACACCCCAGGCGCAGTGTTGCTGAAGCTCCCGGGAGGTCAGACACCTGAGCCACTGAGCAGCATCTTATCTCCACTGTCAGTGGATACGTCGTGCAGGGGGTCTGCCGCGCCGTGGGGCGAATTTCCGAGAGGAGGCCCTCTAACATCAAGGTCAACTAACCGCTGATTTATTGGTCAGTCGCTGCAACCTCCCCACAGGTTTCTGCAATTAATTACAGACCGTATTTCAGACAGTAAGATGGAGTCAATCTGCAGACCAAGCTGTGAGGGGACCTCTCTGGTATGGACTAAAGCCTCGGCAGCTTCCGTCCAGGGACCCACAGTCAGCTTCAGGCACACGAAACGCCCTGTGAACTAGAAGCAGGAACCACGGGATGCCAGGAAGACGGGTCATCTTGGCAAACACAAGACTTTCACTGTCGTAACAACTCATTATTATGAAAATTTGCTTGGTCTCATGTAATGGGATTATCTTTAATTTATTAACCTATACTAGTGTAACTAACCTGAAAAGCATATAAATGCTACTTTTCTGTCTTCAACAGAAGGGCAATTCAATAAACAGTCAAAATAATGCGGTATTTGCTACATCTTTTACCAACACCACATATATTCCCCGCTAGAGAACTGAATTATACTTGCTCAGAAATGCGCCATTAGGTTAGTCACCTATTACAGTTGTAGATTATAAAAGTGTATTTCGTAATGTGGAGAAAAGTGCAGGGAACCATGTATTTTAAAGTAGTTTGCCTCAACATGACCCAGCAGTCCGTTTGACATATGTAGGAAATGTAATTTTACACATTATACTTTCCCCATACACACACACACACACATAAATACACATACATATCGAACACACATACATGTATCACTTCCTAGGTAGGAAGAGTTATCTTGGAATTAAGACTGTTATCTCTCAAACCTGAGAAGCAACTGAAAAACAGAGAAACTTAAAAAGGGAATGAAGTCATCTATTGAAGAGAACTATACTTTTTATTTTTCATGGCCTTGAAAAAAGGGAGAACAAAGAAACCTCCTTTCAATGATCTTATTTCCTCGAATTTGATTTTGCTTTAGTTTAAGTATTTGCTTTGAATTAACATATTACTTATGTCATATAGAACCTTGAAAATCATAGGTTGTTTTCTTATATGCTAAAATGTGTGAAATAAATACATTATTCATACGGTCACAGGAAGGCTATTCTTAGAAAAGTCTTTCCGCAACTCGTCTAGAATCTAATTGCGAAACTACCCCCAGAACGACTGTTTAGCGCTGTGAACAACGCTTGTAGCAGTCAGTACCAGCACCACGACTGCTAAAATTAGCACTGCTGCTGATAAACAGAGACGGCCTTTGATGAGTGGGCCAACGCGGCGAAAACAAGCCCTTGGACTCAGACACGAATTTAAGTACTTTCCTTACCACTTCGCTGTGTGTCCTCAGCCAAGTTACTCATTCTGAACCTCAATTTTCTCATATTTAAACTGGAGGTGACCCCACCCACCTCACCAGGCTGTACGCACTGAACGAGAGTACCCGGAGACTGTGCTTTCTCGTGTCCCTTTAGTCCTAATTTTTAGAAAATGTAAAAAAAGCTTTCATTGGGATGAAAACAAAACCAATAAAATAGATCTTTACAGCTTTAATCTCACCACCGATAGTAAATTGTGATCTTTATTTACAGCGCTATGTTTGACGTGTGAAGGTCACTAAACATTTAGTTTTTAAAAGAAACCAAAAAGAGATCAAAGTAATCAGAGGACTCAAAAAGACAATCCATTGCTTTTTGAATAACTTCCTATATATCATCTTTTATTTAAATAAAAAAACTTGACCTACAAGTTTGCTATCCCCTTTACTGGAAGATTCAAGTATGATCATAAAACTTCTGTGACTTTTGTGGATCAGTATATCAGGCTCCCCTAGGATGATAAGGACATAAACTATCATGGCTTCTCTGTGAAGTGCCTACAGTGAAAAATACAAGAAAAAAGTATCCTTTTTTAAAATTAGAAAACCTATTTGAATCTTTAGTACCAAAGTACTTCAAGTTTAGATATAGTTAGTTTAATTATATCACGCAAAGTCAGGAAACACTGGACACCGATCACAAAATAACAGTCATGCAATTATAAAAATACTTACTGAACACTAAATTATTAATATACTTAGGTGCTCATTAAATATTTGCTGACTTAATTTTATTTTTTCTCTATTTTTAGGCCTGATTATACACAAACAGAGTTGGACATATGGAAATAGATTTTGGTAAGAATTCTGAAAAAGTCCTGGCTGGTGTGGCTCTGTGGAATGAGCGCGGGCCTATGAACCAAAGGGTCGCAGGTTCGATTCCTAGTCAGGGCACATGCCTGGGTAGCAGGCCAGGTCCCCAGCTGGGGGTGTGAAAGAGGCAACCACACAGTGATGTTTCTCTCCCTTTCTCCCTCCCTTCCCCTCTATCCAAAAATAAATAAAACCTTTTAAAAATAAAAAAATAAATTAAAAAAATTCTGAAAACATACCTTTAAGAACTTCTTCATTAACACATTTTCCATGTTTAACGAGCGTTACAAAGAAATTCTCTTACATCTACCCTACATTCCTTAAGTCGGGAGGCAGGAGTGCAGCTGGGCATCACCTTCCATATGGAAACAAGAGTGTTTCACTTTCTATCACGGTTACCTAGCTAAATCTCGCCTTTTATTTGAGGACCTATGAATTCCACGTGCTGACTCATGGGCCTCCAGTGCTCTCCCTTTTACACGACTTAGCGATTGATGCTCACTTTGCCACTCTTCTAATATTATCTCTGATTTCTGTTTTGAGATCCCTTCGAAGCTAAACCTAGTTGTCAGGATGCTAAATCCTGATCGTGCCACCAGACAGTTAACCCATGCTCCCCTATCACAGACCATTTAGTAAATGTTTATCAGGCTACGTTCCAGACAGAAACTCCACAGCATGGCTCTGAGGCCCTTCTAGGGGGCGGGGACCATCTTTAGGTGGGACACACAGTTCCACCTTTGACCCCCCAATTCAAACAGATCGTTGCTTTCACTTAAGTACTGGGCTTCCGTGCAGTATTTGCAGGGTTGTGCTGCTTTAAATGAAAATAAGAGTCAAAGAAATCACTGGTGTAGGACAATGAAAATATCCAGCATCGAAATTACAATGGAAATCTTGATGTGAAATGGTTTGTTGACACCCTCCAGGTGGTATGCACAGAATAGCAGT
>PVKU01013857.1:0-18430 GCA_004027475.1 Anoura caudifer
TTAGAGCTAGATATATGGCCCCAAAATAGCAGCAGGCCTTTCTATTTTTGTCTTAGCCCACTGTGTTAGGGTGCAAAGAGGCTGCTTCGAGCTCAATGGTGATGTGATTTTGAAATGGAAGCAAGAAAGTTCGGGAAAGAGGCATAGAGTCCTTACTATTTTTTTTGTTTTTTGCTGTATATTTACTTTTACTTATTTTAATTTTTCTATTATTTTTATTGAGATATAATTGATATGCCGTAACATTTACCCTTTTAAAGTCTACTAATCACCATTATCTAATTCTAGAATATTTTTATCATCCCCAAAAGAAACTTCATAACCTTTAGCAGTCACTGCCCATCTTACCCACCCTGGCAACACTGATCTTCTCCTTCTCCTTCTCCTGCTCCTCCTCCTCCTTCTCTTCTTTCCCTCCTCCTCCTCCTTCCTTTTGTCTCTATGTAGTTTCCTGTTCTAGGCATTTCATATACATGGAATCATATAATACCTTTTTTTGGGGGGGTCTGGCTTCTCTAGCAAGATAATATCATCAAGGTTTATCCATGTTGCAGCATGTGTCAGTACTTCATTCCTTTCTATGGCTGAATAGTATTGTATTCTTAGGACGGATCACATTTTGTTTATCTGTTCAACAGTAGATGGACATATGGGTTGATTCTAGTTTTTGGCTATTATAAATAATGCTTTGTGTATAGTTTTTTATGTACATATATGTTCTCATCCATCTATGGGTACATATCTAGGAATGGTGTTGCTGGGTCATGTGGCAACACTATGTGTAACCTCTTGAGGAATTGTGAAACTGTTTTCTGGAATGGCTGCACGTTTTACACCAGCAATGTACAAGAGCATCTTCACTATGGGAGCCCTATGGTTTGCCAAGGACTGTGCTGTCCTCTTAGTGTATGTTGTGTCATGTGAGCTTAGAGTCATTGTTCTCCCTTTATAGGATAAGAAACTGAGCCTCTGAGAGTTTAAGACAGAGTCAGAGACAGAGAAAGAGAGAGATACAGACAGAGAGGAATCCCTGAGGTTATTATTATATAGCAACTATGGGGCTTCACCTAACACTAGAACTCTGAGATCCTGACCCAGGGGGTGGAGGACAAAGTGTAAGCGTATCCAGGAGGGCAGATGGAAAGGCCTGTGACCCAGCAGAGTGTGGGGCAAATGAGCCCAGTGTCAACTAATGCAACAAACCAGCAATGGGCAGGAGTATGCATCCAGTGCAGCAGAGGGAGCTGTGTGGGGTAATGAGACTTCCACTGTGTCTGCAGCTGGGAAAGGAGCCAAAGCCAAGGGAAGCTTAGAGTCTCACAGGCTTCTTGGGGCCCAGGAGGATGCTGCAGGTCAGAGCCAGGGAGAGGACAAAATGGGCTGGGCCCAGTCCCTGACTGTGGTCACTGGAGCCCCATCACCCAGGAGTGGCTGGACAATCCTTAGGACCACTTGTACACCCTGCCCATCTCTGCCTATCCCCACCCATACCTGCCCAAGATCAGGAACTGGAATAGTATTGATCCATGATTTAGTTTTGTCACTTCTCATTTATTGTTCTTATACTCCCGATTTTTGCTTTATTATTATTTTTGCAGAAAGAGGGATATAAATAAATACAACCCAAGTTAAAGTGTTCCTTCAGGCCAAGTCCAATGAGTACCATGTTACCTAGCTGCCTCCTGCCAACCCTCCAGAGGGAGACGAGGTGGGTGGTGCTGCCTACTCCTGTACACCTGGGCAAGTGTACTTGTCTTATACCTCCTGAATGTTCTGGCTCTGACCTGGGCTTGACGGGTGCATGCTGGCAGAGTGGCCGTGTTGCCAGAAACAAGAGCAATGAAGACATGCTTTCCACATATACATATACTCACTGCAGCTCTTTGCAAATGGAAATTGGCATTTCACTGTTGGGCCTCTTCAGATGCACTAGTTTTGTGGGTCATTAACCCCCCAAGGCTTCCAGATGTTATCAAGCCAAGAACAGTAAATTCAGGGTGTTCTCATAGATTATTTCCACAAACTCTGGCCATAAAGGCATTTTCTGAGAGGCAGAGAATAACTGGGGCATGGCCACATTTTCTTTTGATCTATTATACCCACTTTAATCTCTCTTTAGGGAACTATCCACATCGTTCTGCTCGTTCACCTGCATAAACCTGCTGCCGCCAGGTTGAGCTGGGCAGGTCTGTTAACCATGATACGCAGACTGTATGTGTCTCCACGGAACACTTACCTCTCCTGTGCCTGCTATTTGTTTTTCTCATCTGGGAGCTTCCCTGAGAGGAGTAACCGAGCCCCATGGCATGGCAAGGAGCATGTCAGAAGAACTGGGGAGAGTGAAATGGAGAAATCTGTTCTGGTCAGATGCCTTGTGCCTGGGGATCATGGGGACATGATAGCCCTGGAGCTCTGAGGAAGCCAGCTTTCTCTATGTCCACAGGCAGAATGATGAGGCTGACACTGACTCTGTTTAGAGAACATGTGAAAGGAGCCCCATGAAGTGGGCTGATTGGGGCCCAGGAAGGGGGTTGTACCTCTGGGAGTGTTGATTCTGAGGCTGGGTCCGCCCTGGCCACAGCATGGAGGTCATGCACTGCAGTAGGTGGAGGACTAGAGGAGCCCCGGCGATCCTGAGAGTCTGGGTTTTCGTGTATTTGGTCATTTCATATTTGTCCGGGGCAGAGTGGGAGAGCTATCTAATTTCTGCTAAATCTACCAAATTTTCGGGAAGTTGGATTTTAACACTTGTACATCTAGTGGGTAAATCCTAAGCTAGTGCCTGTATTGCCTTCTGGGCCTGCCCAGATAAGGAAGACCTTTGCCTTCCAATTGCCTTCTTCCAGTTTGTTGGGATGCTCTGTGCTCTGAGGTTTGAGTCAGGTGTTGAGACCTCACAATTTCCCACTGCCTGAGATACACAGAACCATAAAACCTCGGCGACAAACACCTTTAGAAATCTACTGATCCCGACGCACTCATGCTGTTCCACATGCTTCGCTTACTGACGGATGTGCTTTGTTGCTCCTGTCCTCATTCTGTCATGTTTTCACACTGGAGCTGCTGAGACAGCAGCGTGAAACCTGGGAGCTGCAGGGGGTCTTGGACACTCCTCGGTCCACAGCCCCATTTTACTCGTGTGAGCTTGGTGGTGGGCATTTGTCTGAGGCCCTTGGCAGACCACGGCAGGACAGGCTCTGCGAACTACAGAACCACATCCCATCTGTGCCAAGCTTTATTTACGTACTGATTTTTCCTGGCAGGGTAATTGTTTTAACACAATGGTCCCTAGAATAGAAGCAGCTCCACATTTCTCTCTCTCTCTCACAGCAGACTCCTTGGAAGCGTTGCCTCTACCTGCTGATCCATTTCCTCACCCCTTCTCTGTTGAACATCCTCCAGGCTTTGCTTCCCTGAAATTCATCCTGCAAGCTTTGCTGGTGCCTCAGCTTTCCCAAGTCCAAGGGGCAGTTCTCAGACACCACCATTTCTGGGGGGTTCCACCTATATTCCTCTCAGTTTTCTTTTCTTGGATTTTCTCTCTCTGGCTCCCCTTCTTGTTGGGGTGCCTGAGGCTCAGTGTTCAGGCTTCCTTTTTCTCTGTGTATCTGTTGCCTAGGTGACTCCTCTGGAAATGTGTCTGTAAATTCCCTTTAGACACTAGTACATTCCAATTTTATATCTCCAAGCCTGATCTCACCCCCTATCACACGTTTGACATGTCCCCCTCGATGTCTCATGGGAATCTCCAATTTAAGATGTGCCAACCAAACTCTTGATTCTGTGTCACATCCAATCATAGCCCAAATCTCTTCCTCCTCCATTTCTGCATGTGAATAAATAGCACCGATATCCAACATTCTTCATTGCTCAGGTCAAAATTACAAAAGTAAGCTATTCTTGGAACTCCTTTTCCTCTTGTGTGTCTTTGGATAAACTGGTCCAGGCTGAATTTAGCTGGGCTTGGTTCTAAACTGCAGATTGGCTGAAGCTGTGTCTCATCCTCACTGCACCAGTGGGCCACCCAAGGATGTTGCCATGACGGCACCAGAGTGAAGAGGCCTAGACCAACGGTGCAGGCACATTTCAAGCCTCTCCTCATGTCACAGCCACTAGTACCTTGTTAGTCAAAGTAAATGACTAATAAGCCCAAAGTTAAGGGTGAGGAAGAACACTGCCCAAAAAACTGGTCAGGCCCAGCATCCATTGAGTGGGGATATGTACTCTTTCTCAGGATGTGGAGAGCAGAAATTATATATTTACTGAACAGGAATCTCATATACTCCCTTGGAGAAGAGATTAAAAGAGGAAATGTACTTATATTGGGTTGGCCAGCAAGTTAGTTCAGTTTTTCCATAGGATGGCTCTGGTAGGGCTTACTTATTTTTAACTTCATTCAAAACAGTTTTGTTAGATTGTATTACAGCAGCTGTTATATCAGCATTCATTTAAAAAACACTTATCTTAATTGGTGAGTTTGGGATAGCCATTTTAATATTGAAGATGGAAGGAAATATGCAACATTTTCAGGATGTTATTCTTTATTATTTCAAGAAAGGTAAAAATACAACTGAAATGCAAAAAGAGAGAGAGAGAGATTTCTGCAGAGTATGAAGAAGGTGCTGTGACTGATGGAACCTGTCAAAAGTGGTTTGCGAAGTTGTGTGCTGGAGATTTCTCACTGGGTGTTGCTCCATGCTCAAGTAGACCACTTGAAGTTGATAGTGATCAAATCGAGACATTAATTGAGAACAATAAACTATATGCCACACAGGAGATAGCCAACAAACTCAAAATATCCAAATCAACAAAGTCATTGGTGAAAATGAAAAATGTGTCTTTTATTTTACAGAAAATACTAAATGGACTTTTTGGCCAACCCAAAATATAATGGGATTTTGTCAACAGAGACTTTTTTTGAGGAACCGTATGTTTCTTTTTTAAATTTTTGGTTCTTCTGAATAGCTCTTTGAGGATAGGTATTTTATTGTTTCCAAGTTGTAATGATTGACTAGGGATGGTCATGGTGGTGGTGGGTGTGTGTGTGGAAGGAGGTGATGCTGACAATTTTGGCGGCTGAAGGAAAGAGCAACATTTTCCTCCATGGTTCATTTTTGTTATGTTTTATTCTTTCTTATCTCTCTTCTGATTTCATAATTTACCCTCTATGACACAACATGGTTGTTGTCACTCTAAATCTGTAGATAATGGGATATTAAAAAATTATAGGCTTTTTGCAGAATTTGGTGGAGGTGAGGGTTGCACCTTCACTGCTCTCTGTCCCAGCTCTTTAACCCCTTGCATTAACCCCTGCATTAGGGCCTGGGGCACGAGAAGAGAGGAGCAGAAATTTCCTCTGAAGGCTGTTGGGCTGAGCAGGTGCTGAGTGAATGTGGCCCACAGCCTGGCCTCGCACATTTGACCCCGGCACATTTGTTAGGTCTTGGTAGGGCCGTCCTTCAATTCAGCACATTTCCCACCTGGCTCTAGGTCAGCTTTTCACCCCTGAGGTAATTTTATAAGTGGCGTGGGGCTAAGAGACACAATTAACCTGTGCAGCCAGTATCTTTCATCCATCTGCTCCAGACCATCCTGACGACCGCCAAAGTCTTTGTTTTGTTAGAAATATTCCCTTTGCCCACACACTCAGGCAGATGCATTAGCCAGAGAAGGGACCTGGCCGGGGCTCTGTGTTGATCACCTCCACATGAGGGGAAGTGTGTGCCTGTGTTAATTGGGCCCTGAGAGTGGCCTTTGTAATCCTCTTCATCATGGTGGTGTGCAGTCTGAGAGCACACTTTCTGAAACCACGCTTGGCTACCTGAAATACTGACCCAGGTTCTAAATCCACCTCTGGCTGTCTTCAGTGACTTTAGGAGCATTTTTTTGGTCCTTGTTGGGCCTCCCTTTTCTCATCTGCTGAACGTGGCTAGGGATATTCTGAGGAACAAATTAAATAATCTTTGTAGAAAGATTCCAGGAAGAATAAAGTTCATAATACATGTAAGACATGTCATTTTGAATAAAACTGCAATTTGAAAATTTATGGACAGTTTGTTCCAAAGACACTTCAAGCACATAACCATGATTCATATCTCTTGGAACTGCAAATGCTGTATGAACAGTTTGGTTAATGGGCAAAGATGTACGTCCAATATTCTGGGCTCCGGGGGATGGGTAGGGGGTGGGGTGGGGAGCACACAGCCAAAGACTTATTAGTCATCATTTTGTCTTCTAGGACAGAGTTCTGCAGTGAATGGCCATGTGTTATGGACTGCGTATTTGTGTTCCCCTCTCAGATTCCTGTGATGCAGCCTTACCCACCATTGCGATAGTATTAGCAGGTGGGGCCTTTGGGGGGTAATTAGGTTTGGAAGAGGTCATGAGGGTGAGGCCCCCATGATGGGATTCGTGCCTTTATAAAAGGAGGAGGAGACCCCAAAGCTCTCTCTCTCTACACCATATGAGGACACAATGAGAAGGCAGCTGTGTGCAGCCCAGAGGGAGGGCCCTCACCAGGAATCAGATCTGCCAGCCCCTTGCTGTTAGACTCCCCAGCCTCCAGAACTGTGAGAATTACATGTACGTCTATTGTGTAAACTGCTTGGTCTATGGTATTTTGTTATGGAAGCCTGAGGAACCTAAGAAATCATGGGAAATTTGGAAACACAATCATATAAAGATGGTTGAAAGAGCAGATACGTTTGGCCTGTGAAGAAGAAGGTACGAGGACAGGCATGAAAACATCTTGCAATATTTCAAAATTACATGAAAGTATAATGACGCGCATGATAGGTGTAGAGGAGGGAAATAAGACCACTGTGTAACAGAAACTGAGCTACACACTTTGGAAATTTTATCTACTTGAGCTGTAAATCAGGAATGCCCTGCTCTGCAAGGTGGTGAGTTCTTTGTTCTGGGAGGAACATAATCCAAGCGGAGTGGCCTCTCTCTGGAATTCCTGCACCAGATCCGAGGGGTCCGGCCAGCTGGCATCTCCTTCCTTCCAACTCAGGGTTCTAAGTTGGACCCCCAGTGTACTACTAGTCTCAGACTTCGGGAACAATTTACTCAGTTCTCTTTCACCACGTTGAACTCTTATGACTTCATTCAAAATATTAAGACTAATGTAACTTTTGGGCCATCTTGTCTGGAAATACTTAGGATGTAGGACAGAGAATGTCAAAATCATCATAATGTAGATGTCAACAAATGTCAAGATCCTTGTACTAACATATGAACTGGGGAATCAATATTGATTTGGCCTGAGTTCATGAAGCGTGCTTACCAATTCCGGCTGTCTCCAGGAGATTTCTGTGTCAACCCTGGAACACACTAATATGTTTGGCCAATCCAGCTAGTAATCCATTGTTTTTTTTTTTTTTTTCATTTATTCGCTCACTTTGCTCATTCAGCCATTCATTCTTGGTTCAGCGTGTATGAGGTGCTTCTCTGTGCCAGACCACCTATAAGGCAGAGAGAGGCCTTCCTGTTCACAGAGGCTCATGCTCTTATGAGTGAACAGTCAGCGAATGTAATATGATATGAGCAATGCCGAGGCTGAGATTGCCGCCAAGGAACAGCATCAGACTCTCTGGGTGGGGTGGCGTTCAGAAAGGGTTAGCAGAGCTGTGGTGAGTGGGAAGGATGTCAGGTAGCGGCACCGAGGGGCAGCAGCTTCAGAAGCATCAGAAGAGTGGGATTTCTAAAGCAGGGGGTGCCACAGAGGTAAAGGCAGAGGATGAGGCTGGGCAAGGAATCAGCTAATGAGCAGCTTTGCATATTACATGAAGTTTTTGGATATTTTCCCCCATAGGCAGCAGGAATAAACTAATGAACTTTAAGCAAGCCATAATCAGATTTGCAGGTGAGAAAGCTCACTCTAAAGACAGTGTTAGCAGTCAGACTGCAATAACTTAATGAAGAAACGACTTAAGCTTGAATCCAGGTGGTGGCAGGAGGGATGGCGAGGAAGGGAAGAACAGAGTCAAGAGATGTTAAGAACTAGCACCAAGGGGCATTTGAGTAATGACTTTTAAAATATTATGTATATGAATTAAGTGAATTTAAATATATAGACTTAATGCAAATATACAGTTAACATATATGTTTAGCAAATATTGTATATATGATGTATTATAATGAAAGTGCTTACTATGGTGCTTTGTATTTGGTGAACATTTGTCAGTTTAACTAATTATCACTAACATTTGTGTCCAAAATGGTGCTCTCCTCTCCCCTTTCCAGCAATATTTATGGACTAGCTTTTCTGTTTCATCGATCTGCCTGTCATTTCCTGTTCCATTATCTCACTATCTTCATTATTAGAGCTTTTCAGTATGTTTTACTAGCTGGTAGGCTAAGTCCCTTCTTGGCCCCTCTTCAAGCATTTCTCAGATGTCCTATTTATCTCTATTATGAGGCTGGCTTCCTCAGAAAGGCTCTGCACTCTCCCGGGCAGACATGGAAGTGGGCCAGGAATAAACCTGGAATTATTGCTCTCTATTCAGCTTATGGCTGCAGCACCCTGATTGTCTGTAACTTCCATCAACTTCCAAATGCTTTAGCATCGTGGGATCTCCCTGGGGCTCTCAGGCCTTGAGGAGGCGTTGGGCCTTCCTGCAGAGACCACCTAACACATGCTTGTCCAGCCAAAGGCCCTGGGGCATGACAACTCTCTGGCTCTGTGTGTGTGTGTGTGTGTGTGTGTGTGTGTGTGTGGTTTTCCCACACTGGGCTGTGGCTGCTCAGCGAATGGGCAACTTCCTGATTTGGCAAGGCCCTAGGTTGCATTTGGTGCAGCCTCTATCTCTTCTGGAAACATCTGTTCTATCTGTTTTGAGTACCATCCCAGTTTCTGAAAGAATAATGCCGGCTACCTCTAAACTCTTAAGTTTAAACTGTGACCCCAGAAAAACTTGTGTCCTTAGTTGTGTGAAGGGAGAGGGGAAGGCAGCTAGGAGCTGATTTAGAACGTTGGCTCTTTGCTTTTGCCACCACTAGGGAACCTTCGTAGCTTGGGTGCAACTGCAGACAGACATGGGCTGAGTGGATTCACTCTTGCTGTGCGGGCATCAAGCGTGTTCACCTCCAGCTCCCCGGGCTCCATGGACACGGAGCTGCTCCATCATCCACATGAGATGTTGCTCAGGTATTAGGTGTTGACTTGACTGCACTAGAAGGAAATTTCTAAAATTTCAGAAATGGAGGTTCTTTTTATTACTTAATATTTGGAAAATTTGATGACTATTTGAGGAAAAAATTAGAGCCTCACCTCCCAGTATATACAAGGTCATCCAGACAGTACCCAGCCATGTACTATCAAAAATAGAGACATGTATTGATGAGGATACAAGATACAAGAGACATTGTACACAAGACAATGATGCCTCAGTCCCCTTCAAAGTAGGTACCTTGGGACCTCACACAGTTCTCCCAGTTGCCATCAGCTGCCCCACTGTATTTTCCTGAATCTCATTAATTGTCTGAAATCTCCTTATTTTCAAGGGTGATTTTAGTTTTGGGAAAACCCAGAAGTCCCAGGGCACCAAATCTGGGCTGTAGAGGGGTTGAGTCACCTGGGTGATTTGATGTTTCACCAAAAATCTCTGCATGAGACATGATGCATGAGCTGGCACATATTTATGATGAAGCTGCCAATCACCAGTTGCCCATAGCTGTGGCCTTCTGAATCATCCAAATAGTTTCTGCAGAGCAATGTTCAAGATTAATGCAAAATGTGATACAGATTCATTGCTCTATTTGCTCAGTCATTTTGAATGTGATAGCCATAGAGTACGTATGCTCACTCAGTGGCATCCACCACCCCAATGACTAACTAGTACAGTGAAGTTGTCATAGTTCACCCATGTGCATTCCAGTCCACTCTCCTTGGCTGCCAGGTTACATCGATGTCATGCAAACTGTTTTCATTACATGAGCAATGGCTGGACTTTTCCAGACAGATCTGGCATCCTGCCTTTTTTTTAGCACCCTGGAAGCACTTACTTTCCTGGCATGGCCATCTTCAGGGTCACCAGGGCCCTTTCCACTGCCAAATCAAATGACATTTCCCAGACTTGCTGTGTCTGTGACTTCAGTGCAGACTCTCTTCCTCTTTATGAATATAAATATACTGTCAGTAATCTTACCCTTGTCTCCTAGTAGATGTTTTTCTCATGGATTTTTAATTTTCTTTATTGACATCACTTTATAATAAATGACCCCAAATTCAATCTCCAGATCTTGTCTGTAGTCATCCATATACTCAACAGATTTTAAGACCTTTTAATGTGTCAGGCACCCAGGTGGCCACGTCTCTGCCCTTAAGGAGAATACCAGAAGTCTTCCCACAGGAATAGGTAAGATACTGTGTCTGTCAGGATTCCAGCAGGAAACAGATGGCACACTAGATGGGGTAAGTGAAGAGATTTAGCAAAACATTTACATGTTTTGGGAAGAGTTAAGGGAAATCAGCAAGGAATGACAAGGGACAGTGGATTACTCTAAGGCTGGCAACAGAGGAGGAGGGGCTTGCCGTGCCAAGGGCTGAAGGGGCCAGAGGAGGGAGCAGATGACAGAACATGGGTTCAGCTGTGACCCTGGAGGAAGCCTAGGAGAAGGCTGCCCGATTGCAGCTCAGGTGTGAAAGAATGCAGCCTCTACCACCACTGCCCATTGTGGGGGAGTTGGGGGAATAAATGCCCCAACCTCTCTCTCTTTCTATTCATCATTCTCCTCAAGTTGTCACCTGTTGGTTGAACCCAGCCCAAAGCAGGGAAGCCTTGATGCTGTCTATACAGGTCTCACTCCTGGAGCATGCAGCGGGGAAAAAGGTGGAGAGTGGGTATGGAGAGAAACATGAAGAATATCCAGTATAGGTGCTATGAGATGACTGACATCAATTTATTCTTCTTCCCTTTTCCTCATCATCTTGTCCAATAACACCCCTTGGCTCTGCTGCCTTCAGCTAAGATAACTCAGGAGGCACTGCCTGACACAGAAGAAGGGAATCGTGAGTCCTCCAAGGCCTGGTGCCAGCAGCCACTCCACTTTTCCCTCTCCCTCCTTGCTTCTTCTTCTTCCCTTTGCCAATTGCAACTTCCATACGTACAAGTTCTTAAGGTCTGCAGTGGCTGCGGCTGCTTCTGGCCAAAGAGCAAGGGGTTCTTTCAGAAAAGAAGGCTCCCTGGTTCATGGAGTCATCCCAACTCACACCCATGGCAACTTTTCCCAGCAAAGTGAAGACCAACTTGGGCCTTGTAGATGATCTTGAACTCTTATTTATCTTTGCTAACAGTTTACTGGACCTGCTAAGCAAGCACATTAAAATGCCAGTGAAAATTTTTGCTGCCTTGTTGAACCTTTGTGGCAGATTAAATTGGGGGGAAGTGGGAGCACGTGGACCACAAAACATATAATTCCTCATTGTCACATCAAACTGTGAGGAATGATCTTTTTAAGGCTGCTAAGTGGGTGACTTTCATAACGGAGGAAATAATGACACAGGAAGTAGAATAAAATCTCACTGGGAGCTCTTGTTCCCAGTGTATCCATGGTAGGATTAGCATGCAACCCTGGCCTTAATTCCTATGCCATTTTATAACAAATTCCCTCCCCAGCCCTTCCGTCTGCATTGGAAAGGCTGCCCACGGGAGCGTGCTGAGCAAGCGCATCTGAGATGCACTTTAGCTCTGAGGTTAGAGTTGATGACTTGGGATTGGAAGCTGTCTCTTTAGATTGGACAAAAGAAATGCTATACCATGAAGGGAAGAAAAAGACATGCCGACCGAGCCACACAGATGAAATGAGAAAGAATCAGATGTTTTCCACTGAAGCTGCTGAGTTGAAGGCCAGTTCTGCCTCACTCCAATAGTTTCCTTCCTTGACTCTTGAGCCCCATGCTGGCAGGAGAACCACAGAAGGCTGAGTTTCTGGCTTGTAAGAAAAGGAAGCAAGTACCATTCTTTTTAATCTTTTAAAAAATTATGCAATAGTTCACAGATTATATGTATTACGTACGTGTCATATAATAATTATATCATGATTGCTAGTCATAGCCACCCCTGGCTTTATAATGGAGCATCACCAGACCTTTTAAGTTCCTCTGCATGTCCTTCCCCAGTCATAATACACTCTCTTTTTTGCGTATGTTCATAGTTTTGCTACATAAGTATATACCTCCAAACCATATTTTTGGTTTGATGAGTTTTTGAAACTTTATATAAATGGAATTGAGTACGTTTTTTGATGCTTACTTTTTGTTTTACATTGAGTCTATGATATTCTCCCATTTATCTGCAAGCCATTCATTTTCGTTGCTGTATAATATTCTTTTTATGAGCTTCCTACCATTTATTTACTTCTTTTCATCATGATTTTGGTGTTAGGCTCTTCTTTCCTACAGGCTTTCTCAAAGAGATCATTTGTGTGTGTGTTCAGGGTTGGAAGGAACATTGTATTCTGTCTCCATTACTTTTGGATGGTCAAGTAACTAATCCTTCTGAGCCTCCATTATCTCTGAAATGATCATGGTCATATCTTCCCTGCATATCTGATAGGAACATGGATATAAAAGCATTGAAAAAAAAAAAAAAGAAAGGCCAAACAAGAATCATCACTGAGTGGAGAGAGAGTGGTCAAATGGGTATATGAAGACAAGCAGGAAGTTTAACCACTTGGTTCATATTGAGATGATTCTGTAATTGTTTAAGCCTCAGGTCCTTGAAGTCTTGAGCTTCAAATGCAGCTTTGATGACAGAACAGGCCTCTAGAGCAGAGAAGACATAAGCTTTGAAGTGCACGATTCCGACTGTAGATATGATGGAAGTGTACTCGAGGAGTGTGGTCAGAGAACACTTCCTGAGCGTTGTCTTTCTCCTTCTTGCTGCTCAACATTCACCCTCCCAACCTCCACCCTTCACTGTGCCTACTGCCTCTCCATGCCAATGGTGCCAGGTTCATATCTGGGGCCTCCTGAACTTCCATTCTCGTGCGTTTCAGCTCCCCACTGGACATTCGGTCCTATGTGAGTGTCCTGTGGGGTGCCCCATGTATTGCACGTAGAGAATGGAACTCCCCAAGCTTTCTTCTGTATGCTCATCCTTGTGAGTGATTTGGAAATCCTAGGCCCACTCACTTCTTCCCTCTCCCTCACCATTACACTTGTCTGTCTCCTGTCTTGTGATGGAATCTCTTAAATATTTCTCAAACCCCTGCTCTCCTTTTGATCACCACCCCTGCCTTAAAGGGGACCCTCCCATTCCTTGTCTGGGCTGCTGCAAAAGCCCTGGAACTAGTCTCCTTATCTGTCACTGAACTCAGGTCTATCCTCCTTTATATCTCTGACTATATCCAGAACCCTGGCCTGTCTTCCTTTGCCAGCCATGGAACTTTAACAAAGTCACTATATTCTCAGACTCAGTGTCCTCATTTGTCACCTAGAGATGATTCTAATACCTTCTTCATGAAGTTGTCAAGAGATTAGATGACACAATGAATGAGTTTAAGTAGTGCTTAATAGGGTGCCCAGCACACAATAGATGCTCAGTAAACAGTACTGGTCATTACTGTTGGTGCCTATGCCTGTCCTTGTGCTGTCCACCTTCCAGGTAAAATTCTAGATTCAAGAGACTCAGGGCTGGGTTCTGACTTCTGTGGGCCCTGGGAACTTTGGCCATCATGGGTTCCTTCCACATAAAAAAATATTAAAAATTATGTTACATGACTGCATTGTTACAATTTTAAAAGAAAATCAAACCTTTTTCTGGGCCCCTAAAAATCCTGGGGCCCCTAAGCCTTGTGTCTGCTGTGACAAAGAGATAAATCCTCCTTGAAAGGAACATATGCACCACCTCCCCGTCTCTCTCTTTCTTCCCTCCCTCCCTCCCTCCCTCTTACTTCTTCCTTCCTTCCTGTCTTTCTTTTGTGTGTAAGTGATTAAGTTTTTTTCTTTTGTTCATTATTGCTTTCTTTAGGTTTCCTCTCTTCTTTCAATTACTACTTGGATTAGATACTTACCTCATTAATATCAGCCTTTCCTCCCCTCTGCTAATATATGCATTGACAGAGTTCCTTCCAGGTATTATTTTAGCACTATACTAAAAGTTCTATCAGTTTCACGTATCTTCTAGTGGCACGCTGATCAATTACTTGACCCATGATTGTTTTCAAAGACTTTTTAAATTGCCAAAATGTGTGAGTTCCTTGTTATATTTTACCATTGGTTTCTGTTTTTTTAATTGCTTTATGTTTAGAGATTATCTGTAAGATAGGGAGACTTATCTGTAGCCTGCCAATTGTTTGAGTGTACCGTACGCCCTTCTAGGGAACATGTACTTATTAAGTCGGCTGCAGGGCCCATCAGATCAAGCTTGTTAATTCTGTTGTTCAGTTCCTCTGTATTTTGCTAAATGTTTGTCCTTCTGCTCTGTTGAGTACTCAGAGATGTGTTAATATTTCCCGCTATGATTGTGCTTTTGTTGGTCTGTGTTGTAATGTGTCTGTTTTCGCTATATATAATTTGAAGCTATACTGCTAGGTGCATGGTAGTTTATAATTCTTTCCAGGTTCCCGGGGGACTGTTACTTTTCCATTAGGTAATGACTGTGTTTATCCCCATAAGGCTGTTTGCCCTAAAGTCTGTTTTATCTGATATTATGAGAACCATTCCGCCTTTCTTTTGGTAATTGCCTGGTATATATTTTCTCTATCCATTTTCACTCTGTTCTCTCTCTCTCTCTCTCTCTCTCTCTCTCTCTCTCTCTCTCTCTCTCTTTTGGTATTCATTGTATTAGTTTCCTGTGTTCTTGTTCTTTTTCTTTTTTTACCAATTGTTCATAATTTTGGCATCTTAAAATAACAGAAGTGTATCATCTCACAGTTCTGGAGGCTAGAAAACCAACATAAAGGTTTGCCAGGCCATGACCTCTGAAGGGCTCTGGGGAAGAATCCTTTCATGCCTCTTCCAGCTTCTGGGAGTTGCGGACAGACCCTGGCATTCCGTGGCTTGCAGCTGCGTCCTGCCTCCCTCCTCAGACGGCCTTCTTCCTTCTATGTGACTGTCTCTATCTCTGTGTCCAAATTTCTCTCTTCATATAAAAATATCAGCAATCTTAATTTGGTTATACAAAGACCCTATATCCAAATAGGTTCTCAAACAGCTCTTGAGTAGACAGGGGAACTGCATATCTTTATAATTAAAAATTATTATGAAACATTTAAGGCATAAAAAGTTTCACGTCTTGTGCATATATGAGCCGTAACCCTCCACCCTTTAGTTAATGAGAAACCCCTCCTTCATCCCATCCCAGCTGATAAAGGCTCCACTCCGATTTTAACTTACCTCTGAGAGTTTCCCTTTCTTTCTTGCAAGCTGAGCTATGAATTTAAAATATTTTAAAAGTTTTTTTAGTCAGCAGTCCTAGGTGCTTTACTGGAAAGTTCTCATGTTCTTTCTCAGCCTTCCATCTTGCTGGAAACAGAACTGTCTATCAGAGTAGGTTTTTAAAATAGTTTCATTGAAATTTTTCACATATCATATCATTCACCCACTTAAAGTGTATGATTTAGTGAGTTTTCACTCCAGAATATTTTCATCACTCAAAAGACCCCACACATGTTAGCAGTTGCTCCCCATTTCTTCCCCAACCCCCTCAGCCCTAAGCATATGCTAATCTACTTTGAGTCTCTAAAGATTTGCATGTTCCATACATTTTATGGAAATAGAATCATATAATATGTGCTATTTGCTGACTAGCTTTGCTTACTTGGCATAATGTTTTTGAGGTTCATCCATGTTGTACACATATCACTCCTTCATTATTTTTTATTACCAATTATATCCCATTGTATGGATATTTCACATCTTGTTTATTATTCATTAGTTAATGGGCATTTAGTTACACGAATCTCGCTGTTTTGAACATTTGTGTATGAGTTTTTGTGTACGCATATCTTTCCATTTCTTTTGGGTATATACCTAGGAGTGGACTTGCTGGGTCATATTACATATTGCATAACTGCCAAACTATTTTTCAAAGTAGCTGCATCATTCTACACCCTACTAGTAATGCAGGTTTAAAACCTAGCACAGGTGTTTGTGCTTGACATGGGAAGAGTTCTCATAGATTTTTTTTGAGCATGGTGAAAGTAATGCTATTGGAATGTTTGTTGCACATTGATGTGGAACAAGAGATTAAAGACCAGGAAGCTTGTAGGAAGTGCAGGAGTAATTGAATTCTCAGCTGATGGCACCTCTCTTTGGGCTGGTGGCAGGCAGAAAAGATGTCAGAGTTCCCGAAGAGCATAGTGGACAATGGAAAAGATTCTCAGGCAGAAAAATAATGTTTACCTGAGTTAGACACTGAGATGCTTGCTCAACCTTTGCTTTCTAATCTTGATATCATAGAAAATAAATTTCTTTTTTTAGAGAAGCTAGAAAGGGAATAACTGTAAGTTTTGCCATTATGTGATAAAGGGGACCATGTGATTTGAGCAGATCTGTGGGCTTTTGACTTGCCTGGAGATGCCTTCCTGAGAGGTTGGGATCCTCCTAGGCTAGGTGGGCTGCCCCCTGCGAAGGCTGAGGGAGCCGTCTGCAGCCCTAGTCCATGTTCTTCCTGCCAGTGGCAGCAGTGAGTCTTCCGTAGATAAAGTCCTGTGGTGAGTGTGTGTATGTGCTGAGTAGCTTGGGCATTTGAATGGCCAAATGGAATGAGAGCGCTTAACAACAAAAGTTTCCTAGCTAAGTAATAAAGCCTCTCATAACTCTAGGATCCAAAAGTTGCCCATCAGGCTGTTCCTCATATAATGGAACAATAGTTATAAAGCTGCCACCATCCAGGGAGCTTGCAGTTGCTCAGTGAGGCTTGTGACAGGGGCCTCCTACTCTACTTGGCACAGTCATCTCTTTTGTGGGGTTTTATCCTTTGTGATTTATTCTCAAGCATTTTGTATTCACTTTGCCATTTAGATGAAATATAAGTAAAACCATAAGGTAAAGAACTGTGTCAGGCTGTTACACACTTTAAACTCATGATAGAATCAATCTGTATATTATCCACTGTTCAAATGAAATAAAAACACCTGCCATTTCGGCGGTGTCCTGTTACTGACTTTCCGTGTCCCGTGTTGTATCACGCGTCTCCTGGCCTAGCTGACGTTGGTGGAGAGAGGCCAACGGGCCCCAGTTCTGTCCTGCGTCCTGCGTCCTCCTCAGGTCCCATTTCTCCCAGTCTACGCACTCTCTTTTATAGGCCCCAGTTCTCAAAAACGGAGAGAGTTTTCTCACTGGTAATAGGACCTAATCCTGCAACTCACAGTTGCTTTGCCCTTCCTCTCAGTGTAACTGTGTTCAGAGCATATTCCAGAGACTGATAAAATGAGAATATGTTTTTTTTTCCTGTGACAGATAATGGTAAAGTTTCCATTGAAGCTGCCTCTGAACTTGAATGAGCCTGCTATGGTGGTTTTGAAATAATGCTTTTTCCTCTCTTTTCTTTTAGGCTTATCCAAATCCCTTGGGCTCATTGAAGGTTATGGTGGGCGGGGCAAAGGGGGCCTTCCTGCCACCCTTTCCCCAGCTGAAGAGGAAAAGGCCAAGGGACCCCATGAGAAATATGGCTACAATTCCTACCTCAGTGAAAAAATCTCACTGGATCGTTCCATTCCGGATTATCGTCCCACCAAGTAAGTTCTGATTCAGTCGTGCAGAGAACCTGGTTGGATCACGTGGGTGGTGCAGGCCCAGTCTGTGATGTTTTCTCATGGTACTTGTAACTAGTGACGTGGCTTTTATCTCATTCTCCTCAACCAATGAACGGAGTACTGTTGATTATGAAATAATAGCTAAGTAAAACACATACATTTTAATAAAAGCCAGAAACACATAGAAAGGTCTGCAATAAAAAAATAATTTAAATAAAAACAGAAATAAATTCTGGCCAAGATGGAGGCGTAGGTAGACACACTGTGCCTCCTTGCACAACCAAAACAAGGATAACAACAACAAAAAAACAGAACTGACAGAAATCAAACTGTATGGAAGTCCAACAAGCAAAGAGTTAAAGAAGAAACATTCATCCAGACTGGTAGGAGGGGCGGAGACAGGCAGCTGGGCAGAGAGGACTCGCAGCAAGGTGGCAGCTGGCGGACTGGGTGGTATCGCATTTGTATGCAGATAAACCCAGAGGAACAACTGGGGAGCAAGACAGACCGTGCAACCCAGGGTTCCAGTGTGGGGAAATAAAGCCTCAAAACCTCTGATTGAAAACACCTGTGGGGGTTGAGGCGGCAGTGGGAGAAACTTCCAGCCTCACAGGAGAGTTCTTAGAGAGACCCACAGGGTCCTAGAATATACACAAACCCACACACCTGGGAATCAGCACCAGAAGGGCCCAATTTGATTGTGTGTAGCAGAGGAAGTGACTGA
>PVKU01013858.1:0-26264 GCA_004027475.1 Anoura caudifer
TTTTTAACTTTTTGAACAGGTAATATACTAATATGAGTATCTCTATATTCATTGAACAACAGACTCCTTCATTAACCCACATTCCCGCATACACATACAAGTTACACTCATATACATACAAGTAACTAATATTTGTACTTTTTTGTGTGTCCTTTCAGAATTTTTTATGTGTGTAGAAGCAAATTTGAACAAATGATCATATCCACAACTGCCCACATTTGCAATATTTCACAATATGCAGAGATCTTTCTAAATTAGACCAGAGAAAGCTTTTAATTCTTTTTTTAAAGCTTCATACTATTCCATTACGCTGTTGTACCAAAATCTTTTAACCTGTTCTCTATTAATGCACATTTAGTTATTTCTTCTATTTTACTATAATAAACAATGCTACAATGAATGACCTTGTTTACAATCATTTCAAAAATATATGTAGGATAAATAAGTAAAAAAAATTCTCAGAATTGGAACGAGTGATTTTGGAATTTAGATATCCTAACTCCAAAAGAACATATTGATTAAAAAGATTAAACATATCACACAATTCTAATATCTTTTGGATGCATTCTCTGAAATTTATTTCCCATTAAATGAATTAAGGAATAGAAAGTATGATATGCAATGCATCTCAACACTTTAAAAGAGCTATTACTCACAAAACACATAAATGAACAAGAACAATCACATGTGCATTATCAACAACAGTCCTGGGAGATCTCTGTAATTATCTGTAATATCTGTTCCACCCAGTCTATAATCACACAAATTGTGATTCTGTGACATTACCAAACAATTTGAACACCCTGCAAACCACATCATTACCATGCACTGTGTCTTAGCTAATTGGTACTTATTTATTACCATGGCATGATTTTGAAAATGGATAATCACTTTTTAAAAAATCATTTAAGAACAACATAACCATTGAATGCCTCGGGCGCTTAGTCTCTCAAATACTTGGGCAGCTGAGTGAACTCAGGCTATATTATATTATATTACACTATATGCCATGTGGAACAGACTAAGAGAGTTGACTTACTTCCTGGAAGAAGTTATACAAACAAAAGTCCTTGAGAATTGTTTATTACAAATTTTGAGGCTGCTAAAAAATCTTCTATGGATCTCATGCTACTGCCTCTAGGAGTAAATGCCCATGCTGAGATACATGCATAGGGATAAGCAAGTAAAGTAGTGGGAAAAACGGAAATCTACGACAATATCCTGAGGATGTTTGTATGTGCTTAATAAAGCATATCACCACAGTCCAGGACTAGAAGTACTAAAATGTGCATGAGGCCCTGGCCAGGTAGCTCAGTTCGTTAGTGTCATCCAGATAAACCAAGGTTGTGGGTTCGATCTTCGGTCAGGGCACATACAAGAAACCAATGAATGCATAAATAAGTGGAAAAACACTCTCACTCTCTCTCTCTCTCTCTCTCTCCTGCCCTGCCTTCCTCTAAAATCAATGAATAAAATAATAAAATAAGCCTGAGATAAGGCACCAGGAAATGGTGGCAAAGAAAGATCAGGGAGCTGAAGGGCAGTGGCACTGCTGGACTGTGACTGGTTCTTGGGAGAACAAATGCAGAGGCAGAGCAAAAGACTTTGGATTGGAGTAGAAACGCTTTCTACCATTCATTTCGCCACCTGGTCTGTGTACTGCCTCTCTGAGAACCCCATTCTCTCAAAAAATTACATTGTGTAGCTATAGGAAAATAATGTGATAGATATTTTCATATTGTAATATAAGGGGCCATCTTACCCACTCTGCCTTCATTCTAGCATGCCTTCCTAAAACGCAAGGGCTAGAAGGTAAAAGGCCTACATTTCCTAGAATCTTCTGCAGGAATTCAGATCTGATGTTACATTAGCCAAATGAATGCACTTACCAAGATTTGGAAGGCAGCGCTGAGAAGGATCTGTTCTGCTGTTTCTAAAAGCAAAAATGGCTAGTGGAAACTTAATTTTTCTGTGGCTGCTATAACAAATTTAGTATGATGTTGATGAAATAAAACAACAGATATTTATTCTCTCATGGTTCTTCTGGAAGACAAAAGTCTGATATCAGTTTCACTGGGCTAAATCACAGTGCTCACAAGGTTGTGCTCTCTCAGAGCTCTAGGCTTTTTCCACCTCTGGTGGCGGGTGGCATTCCCTGGCTTGTGGTTGCACCATTATAATCTCCGCCTCCAGAGTGACTCTGCCTTCTATTCTCTGTGTCAAACTTCCCTCTGCCTCTCTAAGGAGGTTTCTAATGGCATTTAGGGACCACACAGATAATCCAGGATAATCTACCCATCACAAAATCCTTAATTTAATTAATCACATTTGCAAAGATCTTTTTTCCAAAAGAAGAAACATTTACAGGTTCCATAGATTACAACCTGATATGTTTGGGGAACCACAGTCTAGGCTACCATATGCTGTATCAGCAGAGACATATGTCCAGTCACCCATTTTCATGGGTACAGAGGGGAAAAAAAAGCACATAAGTATTCTGCTGGCACAAGGAGTGGGAGGTGTTGCAGTATTCTGGAGACAGCAGCAGTCATGGTTTCCAGAGTGTGGTGAATTCCTGATCATTTGAGTGCATTAGGGTTCCACAGCAGTAAGTTTTCTCAGAAGAGATGTTAACTCCCTTCCCCAGGTTCTGTAGTATCGCTTTGGAAGTCATTCTTAAAAGCTCAAGCTAGATTCTCTTTGTCTTCTTTTAGAGAGACACTTTAAGTGTTTAACATTGTGTTTTAGTTGTCAGTGCATTCCCAGCCAACACTGTGTTGGCTCAACTACTACTGAATTTTATTTATCAAAAAGATAAGAAATAACAAGTGTTTCAAAGGATGTGTAGAGAACTCTTCTGCACTGTTGGTAGAAATATAAATTGGTGCAGAGATTATGGAGTTTCCTCAAAAAACTAAAAATAGCCCACTGCCCTGAAATTCCCTCCCCTCGCCCCTCTGGTGACTGTCATGGGAGTAAAAGACAGATAACTGTACAAGAACAACAATTAAAATTAAAAAATAAAATAAAAAAATTAAATTAAAAAAAGTAAAAATAGAATTACCATATGATCCAGCAATTCCAAAGAAAACACTAACTTCAAAAGATATAGGCACCCCCATGTTCACTGTAGCATGATTCACCATAGCCAAGCTATGGAAACAACGAAAGTGCCCAACAATGGATGAGTGGATAAAAAAATGGTGATACACACACACTCTTAGAATGGATTATTATTCAGTCATAAATAGCAGGAAACCTTGCCATTTGCAACTACACGGGTGGACCTTGAGGGTATTACGCTAAGTGGAGTAAGTTACGCAAAATACAGTATGATCTGACCAATACGTAGAATGTAAAAAAAAAGTGAGCTCACAAATACAGAGAACAGGTTGGTGGTTGCAAGAGATGCAGAGTAGGTGAAAGGTGTGAAGGGGTCAAAAGGCATAAACTTTCAGTTATAAAATTAAAAAATCATGGGGATGTAATGTATAGCAAGGTGACTATAGTTAACACTGTATTGCATATTTGAAAGTAAATCTTAAAAGCTCTCATCATAAGAAAAAAAATTGTAACTACATATGGTGACAGAAGTTAAAGTTATTGTAGTAATCATTTTGCAACATATAAAAATAGTGAATCATTGTGCTGAATACCTGAACCTAATATAATTTTATATGTTAATTATACCTACATTAGAAAAAAACAACATATTATTTTAAAGGCAGGAGCTATTCAAATAATGTCTAATTTCATCTTGGTTTTGAAAATATTTTCAGTGCTTTCATGTATCTATTATTCTACTTTTTATGGTACACCAACATCCGAAACCACTAAATATTTATTAGATGGATATTCAATTTTTTAAATATGAAAATATGGAGAAAATTCTCAGTAATCAGAGGTACTACAAGGAAATGAGGTATAGATAAGGAGGGTAAAGAGGAAACACACTTGGAACTAGAAATCATAAAAGATAAGAGTTGAAGATGTTAAAATAAAGACATGGAAATTTCTTGATCTACATGCAAATCTGTCTAGTATTTAAAATGTCAGAAGACTCTCTTTTTAAAGATTGTCTTTATTTATTTTTAGAGAGAGGGGAAAGGAGGGAGAAAAAGTGGGAGAGAAACATCAATGTGTGGTTACCTCTCACACACCCCATACTGGGGACCTGGCCAGCAACCCAGGCATGTGCCCTGATTGGAAATTGATCCAGCGACCCTTTGGTTCACAAGGCAGGCAATCAATCCACTGAGCCATACCAACAAGGGCCTTAGACATTTATTTTTAAGTATCAGTCAATTCCATAATATATGCTTGGGACTTAGATTTCACAGAGCAAAAGTTTCCATGGAGTTTACTGGTAAAGCCAGGTTCATCAACAGACTTTACTCTGTACATCAGTATAATCAAGTAACAAAATTTTAAAACACCAACATGAAGAGGGATTTTTTTTTTTAAGAAAATACAGGCAAAGCAGGCAAATACAGGATGAAATTGATAATCAGAGCAGAGCTAACAAAACTTCAGAATAAAAACTAACCAAAACTACACAACGTATAAATAGAATCTTGCTACTACTATATTAAAGAATTAATGTATTTTTAAAGCTTTTTATTTATTGATTTTTTGAGAGGAAGGGAAAGAGAAAGAAAGAGAAACATCAATCTGATGTTCCACTTCTTTATGCATTCACTGTTGATTCTTGTATGTGTCCGAGGATCAAACCTGCAACCTTGGCTTATGGAAATGAAACGCTAACCAAATGAGCTATGCCACCAGGGCAAGTATTAATTTTTTTTAAAGATTTTATTTATTTAGGTTTAGAGGGGAGAAGGGAGGGAGGAGAGGGAGAGAAACATCAATGTGTGGTTTCCTCTAGCACATCTCCTACCAGGAACCTGGCCTGCAACCCAGGCATGCACCCTAGACTGGAAATTGAACTGGCCACCCTTTAGTTCGCAGGCCAGCCCTCAATCTACTGAGCCACACTAGCCAGGGCAGAATTAATATTTTTAAAAGGCACACTTTTCTCTATTTCTCTTGTATATTCTCCTCTAATATTTTTATTTATTTATTTTTTCAAGATTTACATTTTTAAAAGATTTTATTTATTTTATTTTTTAGAGAGGGGAAGGAAGGCAGAAAGAGAGCGAGAGAAACATCAATGTGTGGTTGCCTCCTGCACGCCCCTCACTGGGAACCTGGCCTGAAACCTAGGCATGTGCCCTAGACTGGAAATCAAGCCAGTAACCCTTTGATTCACAGGCCAGCACTCAACCACTGAGCCACACCAGCCAGGGCTCTAATATTTTTAATAAGTACAAAAAGGAACAATATATTTTGTTTTGCTTCTTTTTAAAATGCTTCACAAATTACTAAGCAAAGCCTTTTTAGCCATCTTTAGGGGCCATTTTCTATCTATTCAATCACTTCAATACAATCACAAAAGTAGTAAAAACTGAAAAATCACTATAAATTCACAACAGTTAAATATCTGCCTGTGGCCCTACGCCAACCAGTATCAGCTTCTTTAAACATAGGCTTTCTTTTCTAGCTTGGTATAAAAATGTTTGCTGTCACACACCAAAATTAGAATTTCTAATCTTAACAGCACAGCATAAATTACAATGTGATTTCTTAAACCCAGCTTTACATGCAATTCAATCTTTTCTCATCAACTTGATCCAACCATAAACTTAATGAATAATGTAAATAAAAGAAAAAAGTATATTTATACTGAGGTCATCCAAGAACCTTCAACACTGAATACAATGAATTGAGTTTAAATGTTTAAAAAATGACAAATTTTTGCCTTCTTTTCTACTAATTTAGTTATTTTGTTTACTTTATAGTTAGGGAGGTTAATTATACCAACTTGGGAAATCTTATCAAGAAATTGTTACAGCCCTGGCACGGTAGCTCAGTTGATGAGAGTGTTGTCCCCATATACCAAGGTTGCAGGTTTGATCTCTGGTCAGGGCATATACAAGAATCAACCAATGAATGTATAAATAAATGGAACAACAAATCTCTCTGTCTCTCCCTTTCTAAATCAAAATGTTAAAAGAAAAGATTAAAAAAAAGAAATTGCTACAAAACAAGAGTCCAAATCTTGCAATAATTATACACTCCCTTCAAACTCTGGAAATTTACAAATACATTAGGATGAACTAGGCATATAAGAAGGTAAAAGAACACTGTAGATATAAATTTATTTACTTAAAATAAAGACTGATTTTCTTTTTAAACAGAGTAGGTTCTACAAAGTCTTTCATGATTGGAAGAGACACAGGAAAATATAGTTCACTTTCCTAAAGTGTCAGACTTCTGGTTTTAGGTAGTATGTGGACATGTAATAATAAAAGTTAGTTTTCTTTCTTTTGTCTGCTTACTGAAGAAAATCTCAATTTGGTAACAGTGTTATCGCTATTACCTCTCCAATATTTGCTGCTCTCCTTTTGTAACAAAGAAAGCATGCTTTATTTAAGTGTTAGACAATTTAGCAAGCAATAATATCTAGCTAGTTAATAACACAGTTTTGCTTTTATCTTACCTTTGAATAATTAATTTTTAAAGTTACCCTCTATTTATGATACTGGCTTTACATTTATAGTAGTAATGAAAAGTTTCCCTTTAAAATATATAATTTTTAATGAGATGATCTAAACAAAAATATTACATAATATATCATGTAAATATAGAAAATATTTGCAATATGTACCTAGTGGTATAAAGATGTGAAAAAATCATGAAAGGGTCCTTGAATTTTAATTAAGTATTTTTCAAAAAATGTTTTTTCTGTGCCTCCCAAATGAATGAACAAATATAAATGGGTCCCGTGTTTGAGTGGAATGGTTATATAACAATGAGTAATGGTTAAAACCAATAGAAAGTAATGGTTAATAACACATAATATGGAAGCAAACACCTAAGTTTTAATCCTGGCTCTACCACTTACTAGCTACGTGACTTGGTAAATTACGTATCTGCGCCTCAGTGCTCTCAATGTAAAATAAGAATAAAAGAGTAACCATCTCATATATTTCCATAAAGGTTAAATAGAAAGGTTTAATGTAGAAAGCACTTAAAACACTGCTAGCACACACTGAGTACTCAAAAATGTTACTTAGCTACTTTTGATTTCACTATATATTAAATGGCAGAATTCTTTTTATGTTTACTGAAAAAAAGACTGCTCATTCTGTCTAATAACTATAATCCTGATAAAGTGAATTAAAATTTCACTACTAGACTTATCCTATCTGGAATAACATTAAGAATCTTAAGTTTACTGCAAGTATTTTATGAAGCAAGATCCATTAAATAAATATCTAACACAAATATCCTTAAGGCCAGGAGGAAAAAGAACTAAGAACAACATTTGTTGCTAGGGAAAGGAAGACCAGTGCCTGAAAAAGTTAACATATCATATTGGATACAACAGAGGAAAGATTTTTCTAAGAAAAAATAAAACGGCCTCAGAAAGTAAGATCTCAAGGGTTGAAAAGCACCTCATCCTAATTAATTCCAAAATTATGTCTACAGTCAGGTCTACTTATGTACTAAATAGGCACAGAACTACTGGCAAGTATTTTATAAGGTTCCCATATAATGAAAGCAGTCAAATATGGTACTAACTCCCTTAAAAATAAACAGGCTACTGTAGACTTGCTAGTAGAAAACATTTGAAAAATTAATAATTGAGGTATAAAGATCCAGAATGAGTTATCAGCCTATAGATCTCCTTATCTCTACCCAGTTTTGTCTTAGAGAATTAATCTGATAATATGGTTTCTGGCTGAACATATGCTTATGAAAGCCTCTGGTGGCAACCTTAAATCTCAACCTCAAATCAGGAAAATAACTGAAATGGATTTCTAAATATCAGAAGTTCTTTTCCATTCTTTTTCTTAAAGGGTATAATTCTTCTAAATAGAGGAAAACAACATGTATACTATACTTAAGATGCTGGGATTGAAGGAAAAAGCCTTTTCATGAACAGAGAGCTAGTGTCTTCACTGGCCAATCATTGGTGATCTGTAGCCCAAATAGAACCTTAATTTTTATGGCACATAACAATGGCTTATATTCCTTTTTCCAACATTAGCAATTAACTATTTAATTATTTTAAAACAGACATTGTGTTCATATCTCAACAAAAAGCATCAGTAGACTTCCCATTCTGCTCAATTTTTTAGGAAACAGCCAGAATGAATAGCCTATGGAGATTTCATTTATTTGTGCCCTAATTGCCTACAAAAAACAATGCAAGGCAGTTTTGTAAGACTACATAATATCTGAAATTAAAAAAATAATTTTAGAGCTACAGAGAGGTGGAGTAACCTTTCTCCAGTCCTCTAACTCTACATCAACGTAATCCTTGAATGATTATTACTGTGAGATTCTGTGGCTCAGCAAAATACCTACATTCACTTATGGTCATGTGATTAGTCTGTCAGATTTTCCCTGACAACTTCCCCTCACATTATTCTTAAAGATCCACTGCTACCATATGCTTTAGTTTATATCATTTAAGTACCTCACAGTCTTCACCTGCAACTGAAGCTGGAAAAAATCATTTTTCTGAGGAAAGAGAGCTATATCTTGTTAGTCTCAGTAATCCATACATTCCTTCAGTGCTGCTAGGTCTAACCCTACTCAATGTACATTATAGTGGTAAGAAGGCAAATAAATGTGATGATACTGTATAAATGCATGCTTGATGAGAAAGATGTAATTCCAGTAATGCAATGAATGGCTTGATCAGGAAGTAAACTGCTCTTCTGAAAACAATCTAGAGAGACATGAGTAGGATTAACAGAGAACATCATGTACCCTCTGTTTTTCCCTAGAGCAACAATTTCTAACCCTTTTCATCCTATGGCACACATAAACTAATTATACTAAATTCTGAAGCACATGAAAACATGTATTTTTGCTGACCTGACAAAAAAACAAGTAATAATTTTGATTCATTCACACCAGACAGCTATTGTAGTGTTGGCTGTTGTAATTTTTTAAATTAACAATCTAAGGAAAAAGAGGTCCATGCCTCTGACTACATAGTCAGGTATTGCATGTTTTAAAAATTCCTGTGGCACACCAGTTGAAAATTGCTATGCTACAGTATAATCTCACTGTGTGGCCTTTAAAAAAAAGCAATAACCTACCTATCATTTTAACAGTATGGAAATACTGTTCTTTTGGAGTAAGTGTCTTTGAAAATGAGATTGTGTTAACAGCATCTACTTAGGAAAAGTTTTCTATATTCCTGAATATAGAAAACTATATAATTCAGGAATATAGAAAAATTAAAATCTATTTTTAGATTTTAATGAAGTAATTTCAAAATGCTTCATTTTGGTGGGAGAGATGAAAGAACAGGAATGATTATGAATTTCATGTACTTTTTAAAAAATTGGTATTTTAGAGAGACAGTCAGAAACATCATTTTCTTGTTCACTTATATATGCTTTCATTGGTTGCTTCTTGTATGTGCCCTGACCAGAGCTGGAACCACAACCTTGGCATATCAGGATGACATTCTGACTACCTGAGCTACCCAGCCAGGGCTAGCTTTTTTATACTTTTGCTATAACGATTATAAAATAAAGGAGTTAACAATATTTTTGTTTTGTCTGCACGTGCCACCTCATGAATATTTTGTTGCATTTGTGCTTTTAACTGACAGTAGAAACTAGCTTCCAATAAATACCTTGTCCACTAGTAAATGAATCCATTAAATTCATTTTTTGCCAGACGTAAAAAAAAACCACTTATTCTTTTTCAAGCATTTTACAATACAGTCAATGTGCTGCACAACAATGCTTTGGTCAACAATGGACTTAATGATATGCAATGGTAGTCCTATAAGATTATAATGGAGCTGAAAAATTCCTATCACCTAGTGACATCTTAGTTGTCAAAATACCATAGCACCGCCTATTACTCACGTGTTTGTGGAGTGCTGGTGTAAACAAACCCACTGTACTGCCAGTCATATCAAAGTGTAGCACATGCGATTATGTACAGCACTAATACACAACCATGATAATAAATGACTATTACTGGTTTATGTATTTCCTATACTTTTTGTTTGTTATTTTAGACTGTTTTTTTCTACTTATAAAAAAAGCTTGTTTTAAAACAGTATGCCATGTTACACCTGCAGTAGCCTCATACATCTCCTGTTTACTAGGTCTTTTGATTACATCATTTCTCTTGTGCTTGATTTAATCTCCTGTTGTTTTATAAACTTAATGTAACCTAATTATACAGTGTTTATAAAGTCTACAGTACTGTACAGTAGTCCTAGGCCTTCACATTCACTCATCACTCACTGACTCTCCCAGTGAGCAAGCATTCCTGGTAAGGGCCCTATTCAGTTATGCCATGTTTTTTAGCTTTTCTACTGTATATTTACTCCATCTTTTCTGTGTTTAAATATGTAAATACTTATAATTGTGTCACAACTGCCTATAGTATTCAGTACAGTAACATGCTGTATAGCTTTGGTAGCCTAGGAGCAACAGGCTATACCAAACAGTCTAGGTGTGGCTAAACCACCTAGGTTTGTGTAACCGCCCTATGATTTTCACACAACAAAATCACCTAATGATGCATTTCTCAGAACGTATCTCCGTTGTTAGGCAGTCCATGACTGTATTTCAGAATTTACACATATGCACATATCCCTTTGTTTATCAAATTATTTATTCAACAGGCAATGCACTCCCACTATGTGTCTGACACTGCAATGACACTGTGGAGAAAAAGAGACATTAAAAAAAAAAGTCCCTATCATCAAAGACTGTAGAATTTAATAGAAGAAACAAAGAGACAATTACAAAATATGTAAACATTTATATATGATACCTGCAACTTATTTGCAGAAAGTACAGAAAAAATACGAATGTGTGTGTGTGTGTGTGTGTGTGTGTGTGTAAAAAGAGAGAGAGAGAAGAATAGGCACATATAGCAATATGTTACAATTGATGCATCTGGGTAGAGGTTTTTAGAAGTTTGAAATAATTTCAAAAATTTTTAAAAGATTTTATTTATTTATTTTTAGACAGAGGGAAAGGGAGGAAGAAAGAGAGGAAGAGAAACAAAGTGTGGTTGCTCTCACACACCCCCCACCTAGGACCTGGCCTGCAACCCAGGCATGTTACCTGACTGGGTACCAGACTGGTGACCCTTTGGTTCGCAGGTCAGCACTCAACCCACTGAGCCACACCAGCCAGGGCAAAATAACTTCAAACTTTAAACTTAAAAAAAAAATTTGTTGGTGGCCCAAAATGTTAAAACTTGACATTTATTGTATATCAATACAATGATAGGCAAAGGTTAAGGACAGATAAGCTGTAAGTCAAATCTCCTAGAGAAAGACAACCACTTAACTAACCATTCCTCCTGAGTAGTATGGTTATTCATTAGGATAGAAGGGCTTATTTTGACTAAACTACCTAAATATCGAGGAGACATCTTCAAAGAGTTTATGTATGTGACAGCACTTTGAAAGTATAAAATGCTATGCAAATGCAAGGCTTTAACAAAAGCCATTGGAAAAATGTAATGTGAGATATAGAGATAATGTTTCAGTGAACACTGGTCTCAGAGAATAAGTAATAAACATTTTATTTTAACACCTTTATTAAGGTATAATTTACACACTATAAAATGAATATTGAACTTTTACTGGAAGATATTAACAGTGTCTCCTTAGAAAGAGCCAAGGTTTAAAAAATTCTTTTAATCTGACAATGCATATTAAGTTACTACTTAAAATGTAGCTCCAGTCATCCCTATCAACAGAATTGTCAGTATCAACAGAAACTGGCAAGGAGGAGATGAAATGGCCAGATTTTAGACTATTTTAAGTCATTTTTCTCAAAGCTAGTTAGCAATATAGTTAGTACTCTATTACGGGTATGTACCATAGTGTATTTCAAGTAATCTCCTATTCTTGGACATTTTGGTAGCTCCCAATATTATGCAGTTACAAATAATACTTCAATGGATAATTCTATGCATATGTATTTTTGTACTGTGGGGGGTGTATCTTCAAGATAAATTCCTACAAATGGGAGTGTTGGATGAAAGAGTAAGTACATGTACAGTTTTCTTAATACTGTCCAAATTCCCCTCCATAGGAGCTGGAATGTACTATATATTGATTCACTTGGTAATATACCAATACCTTGGAAATCCTGGTGCACCACTTTCAGATTTTGGGTGTTAGCTAGATACAGTCTCATGATGCTGGAACTCTCCTTCTCACTCCTGCCAAACCTGAATGTTTCTATATATTTTTAAATTTTGCAAATCATGGGAGAAAGGAATTACAAGGAAAAGTGTTACTTTAACTACTTACTGAGTGGTGTTGTATCTGGAGGTGGAAAATTCTCAGTAAAGTTGACATTACACAAGTCTGTGCTACAGCAGCAGAAACGATATGTTCCATTCTGAATTGAGGGAGGAGTGGTAGTTACTACACATTCTTCATAGTGACACTCCTGGGGATCTCCAATGTGAGACCAACATCCTACAAATTGATATTAATATAAACATGTTAAGAGACAATATAAGTAAAAGTAAAATGAAAACAAACTAAGCAATAATTGAAATCGTTGCATCCAATGTGACAGAATATTTCAGTTATAAAATACTCTTGCAAATCAATAGGAGACACATTTCTTTTAAATAACAGGAAAATGGCAAAGTATAAATAGGCATTTCATGAGGGTAAAGCCAACAACAAACTGTTAAACTTCATCATTAATACAAGAATTATTAAAACAACAGTAAGGTTTCATTTTTGTCTACATTAAATTGATCTAGGTTTAAAAAATAATAATATATAATTGTAACAAGGATTTTGTAACACTCTCATACATTGCTCAAGGGAATGTAAATATAAATAGCATTTCTAAAGAGCCACATAGAAATTTTTATGAACGGCCTTTAAAATATTCATGTTTTATAATCTAATAATTCTACCCCAAGATATCTATTACAAAGAAATAATCAGATAAAATAAAAGGTTTATGTTCCAAGATGTTCACTAAATTAGTCTGTACTACAGTGAAAAACAGAAAACAGAGTAATGCATAAGTAAAATGTGATATGTGTAAACAATGAAACATTGTGCAGGAGGCAAAAATGTTTATTTTAAATGGGGAAACATTCATGATATAACTTAAGAGAGAAAAACCTGGTGTGAAACAATTTATGCAGTATTATCCTAACTTTGAAAAAAAAGTACACACACACATAAACAGAGGAACATTGAAACACACCTAATAGAATAGAATAAAAAGAATTCTTAAGAGTACAAAATAGTAGATGTTTGTTTCTCTTAGTTCTCTGTATTTTGTAAACATCATACAAATAGGATTTATTAGTATCATCGTAATAAGAAAGGTGTTATTAAAATAAGCTAAAAGTCAATGTCCATTTACAAATTTGGAATTTGTGGGTAAATATATACATGGATACATGCTTCTAAAATATTGCTTTTCAGGAGGTTTTAATCTACCTCCACGTTATTCAGATAAACATCAATTGTATGAAACATGAAGTTATTTCAGACAAGAAAAGTATTACTTGCCTTGTTTTACAAGATTTATGTCCCCTTTTGATTTTTCCCAGAGACCATAGCAGGTGCTACCTTTTGAGCATAATATGGTTCCATTTTCATGAGAGATTCGACTCTCACCTATCCCAAGGTCTTGATAGGGATCTTTAAATGCACATAGACGTTCTTGATTCTGAGAAGCTAAATTAAAGAAAATAAAAGAATAACAAATTAATTTCATGATAAATTTGCAAAACATTATTATATAAAATCTTAAAAGTCTTTTTAAAAGGCTTTGTAAATTTCCCTACTAAATCCCTAACAAGGGTCAAGTAAATTTGTAATTTTATATTTATTCAATGACTTCTCTCTGCTCATTAATTAATTTGTAACCTCCAAATAAGAAGCAAACTGGAAAATTCATTTCCCAAGGACAATTCACCTCTAACACAAATTATTTTCATCACTTTTTCGTATTATATAATTTTGGTATCTGAATAAAGAAAAAAAAACTCCATGCTCTAAATTATCAAACTGCTAAAACAAACAAATGAACCAGCCTAGAGGACCAAATAATTTTGAGAAATTCTACAGTATTCACTTTTATCATATTTTACAATTAGTTGTAGGAAGCTAAACTTACATCATTAGGCATGGTAAACTAAGAATGAGGAGAGTGACTACAGTTTCCTTTGGAGGGACACAGAACTGTTCTAAAATTAGACTATGGTAATACTTGCGCAACTCTACATATTTACAATAAATCACTATTCACTTAAAATGAGTGAATTTCATGGTATATAAATTATATCTTTTTTAATTTCTAAAAGACTTTATTTATTTTTAGAGAGAGGGGAAGGGAGGAAGAGAGGGAGAGAAACATCAATGTGCAGTTGCCTCTTGCACAGCCCCAACTGGGGATGTGGCCTGCAACCCAGGCATGTGCAGACTGGGAATTGAACTGGCAACCCTTTTGTTCACAGGTCCACGCTCAATCCACCAAGCTACACCAGCTGGCGCATAAGTTATATCTTAATATATTTGTTTTTAAAAACTAAGGCTAGGAGGCTGGCGGAAAGCTGGGCCTGCGCCCAATGCAGGGGATCGATGACTTGGCCAGTGGGCACGGCCACCTGGGCTACATGGTCTCTCTTCACAACTATTCAAATCTGCTGATGAAACACAAAAGCAATCATCAATTCATAAGTGAAAGAGTGAGACGTCCGGCCAAGATGGAGGCATAGCTGCACACGCTGTGCCTCCTCTCACAACCAAGATTAAGGACAGCAAAAATATAGAACCAAAAAAAAAGAAAACTCAACCAGGACAGAGAGAAAATTGAATTGTGTGGGAGTCCAACAACAACGATTCACCCAGACTGGTAAGAGGGGCGGAATCAGCGGCCAGGTAGAGTCGGATTGCGGCGGGATAAGGGAGTGGTGGTCCCGGGTGTGTAGTCACTCCAGGTGCACAGGCGGCCAAGCAGGAAGCACAAGGTGGGGGACCACTGACACACATTTGCGCACAGATAAACCAGGCAAAAACAGGCAGCAAGACAGACTGTGCGACACAGGGCCCCAGCGCTGGGAAGTGAAGCCTAAAAGCACCCATTGAAAATACTTGTAGGGGCTGAGGTGCTGGAAGGGACTCTCAGCTTCACAGGAGAGTTTGTTGGGAAGACCCACAGGGTCCTGGAGCGTGCACAGGCCCACCCACCCGGGAATCAGCAACAGAGGGGTCCAGTTTGCTTGGGGGAAGCAGCAGAAGTGACTGAAATCTGGCAGAGAGAGGAGTGAGTGCCATTGTTCCCTTTCGGACCCCGCCCCCTCATCCAGCATCACAACCCAGCAACTGGGCTGCCCCACCCTGGTGAGTGCCTAAGGCTCCACCAGTCACTACGTAACAGCCGTGACCAGACAAAAACAAAAACAAAAAACAAAACCAAGGATGGCTCAAAAGGGAGAACAGAACAGACCAGGGCTCCGGAGCTAATTCATCTGAGTAACCAAGAGGTGGCCAACCTATCAGATGCAGAGCTCATAGCACAGGTAGCCAACCTATCAAAAGCACAGTTCAAAGCTCTGGTGATTAGGAAGCTCACAGAACTGGTTGATTTTGCTCACAAAATAGATGAAAAAATGAAGGCTACAATAAGTGAAATGAAGGAAAACGCACAGGGAACCAATAGTGATGGGAGGAAAACTGGGACTCAAATCAATGAAGTAGACCAGAAGGAAGAAAGAAACAACCAAACAGAAAACAAGGAAGAAACAAGAATTCAAAAAAATGAGCAGAGGCTTAGGAACCTCCAGGACATCCTGAAACGTGCCAACATCCGAATTATAGGGGTGCCAGAAGGGGAAGAGGAAGAGCAACAAGTGGAAAACTTATTTGAACAAATAATAAAAGAGAATTTCCCCAATCTGGCAAAGGAAATAGACTTCCAGGAGGTCCAGGAAGCTCAGAGAGTCCCAAAGAAGGTGGACCCAAGGAGGAACACACCAAGGCACATCATAATTACATTAGCCAAGATTAAAATGAAGGAGAGAATTCTAGAAGCAGCAAGGGATAAAGGCAGAGTCACCTACAAAGGAATTCCCACCAGACTGTCAGCTGATTTCTCAAAAGAGACCTTCCAGGCAAGAAGGGGCTGGAAAGAAGTATTCCAAGTCATGAAAGTCAAGGACCTACATCCAAGATTGCTCTATCCACCAAAGCTGTCATTTAAAATGGAAGGGCAGATAAAGTGCTTCTCAGATAAGGTCAAGCTCAAGGAGTTCATCATCACCAAGCCCTTATTATATGAAATGTTAAAGGGACTTATCTAAGAAAAAAAAAAGATAAAAAATAGGACAGTAAAAAGACAGCAAACTCACAGATATTAACAACCACATCTAAAACAAAAGCAAACTAAGCAAACAGCTAGACCAGGAGCAGGAACACAGAAATGGAGATCACATGGAGGGTTAGCAACAGGGGAGTGGGAGGAGGAGAGAGGGAGAAAAGGTACAGAGAATAAGTAGCACTGATGGTGGGTAGAAAATAGACAGGGGGAGGGCAAGAATAGGTTGGGAAAAGTAGAAGCTAAGGAACTTATGACACATGGACATGAACTAAAGGGGGGAATGTGGTTGGGAATGGGTGTGCAGGGTGGAGGGGAATGATGGGGGAGAAAAGGGACAATTGTAATAGCATAATCAGTAAAATATAATAAAAAAAACAAAACAAAACTAAGGCTAGTCCTGATTGGTATGGCTCAGTAGGTTAGACGTTGTCCTGAAAACTGAAAGGTTGCAGGTTTGATTCCAGGTCAGAGCACATGCCTGGGTTGTGGGCCAGGTCCCCAGTTTGGGGCATGTGTAGAACAACCTATCCATGTTTCTCCCACATATCAATGTCTTTCTCCCTCTCTTTCCCCCTCCCTTCTCCTCACTCTAGAAATAAATGAATAAAAACTAAAGTTAAAAAAAAAGCCCATGGCTACTAGTGAGCAAAATAAAAATGGCTTTCTGTTATTAAAAATATCAATATGATAGCCATAAGAAGAAATGCTCAATAATCCCTCATACTTAAGGGACAACCCAATTTAATTTCAATGCCAACCAAGCTTTCTCCATATACATACTCTGATTTAAATTTCAAGAACATTTGCCATAGAATTTATCATCTAGCAAATATTTACCAATATTACTGAGAATACCAAATAAGTAAAACATTGTCAAAAGCAATAGTTAATCTTTATTTGGTTTCTTAAAGTAGACTTTTCTAATGTGTTTGACTAGTCAAAATAACAGCCTATTACACTTGGCCAATATATATATTCCTCATAGGCCTCTGATTTACTTTTGCATTTTGGGTGTATCTTATTTGGAATGGCTTGATTCACTAGCACCTTAGAACTGGAGATAATTCATTGAAATGATGTTTCTGAACCTACAACACTACAGCTCAAACTTGGAGAATAACTGAAAAAGCCAACAACTCTTGTGACCAAGCCTGTCCGGACTCCTAGAGTTGTCATCTTTCAAAATATTGAACTAGGCCAATAGTGTATTCACAAGTAGGTAATACAGAGTTCTCAAGCATCCTATAGTGATCTTTTTGGACACAGACATAAATTGCTAAATTTAGTAATCACAGACAATAATTACTGAAAAATAAATGAGACTTGATTTTCACAATTTAAAACCACTTCGGGCAGTCTTCTAGGAGATATTTATGAATATCAACTAAATGGCCAGAAAATACAGTAAAAAAAATTATTCTAGGACATTAACCTAATTACCATTCTATCATATTTTTAGCACATGCACTCACATATTCAAATTCCTTTAATGACAAGCTTAATTATACTTACAAATTATCATACACATTTAATACCAGTATTTCCTTAGATTATCTCCTAATTTGCAAAATTTACCAAATTATTATAGAAATTAAAGTCAAATATATTTCTGTACAAAGTATATACAACACAAGATTCAAACTATGAACAAAAATTCTGTAATGTGAAAAAACATAACTATCTATGAAGCATAGTTCCTTTCTCCTGTCACACTTCATTTCTTGACTCAAGTTAAATGCTCCTTACCTACTACCAGCTATTGAAGTTACATAACCCACTCTTTTTCCCTTTTTGTCTTGATTGTCAGAAAGGTCAGATGAATTTATAAACTCCATATCTCTTGTTTTCCACAACCAAGACATCCTAATTTTTCCCTCTTCTCTTCTTCTGTTATCCATTTTGACTAGAATTTTGCATTAAACACTGAGTTAATGAATAGGGATCTAACTGTACCTGGAAATATACAGAGCATACATAAATAGGTGCCTCATTTAATTAAAAAAAGAAAAAGAAAAGGTATATCCTTGTGAAAAAAAGACATAAAACAAAAATTTTTGCTCTTCCTGTATCTCTTTTACAACTGTAAAGTAGCTAAAGGCCTGAATACACGTAAAATTTTTAGTGACATTATTAAATAACTTGGATTCTCCTTACAGAAAAAGACAAAAAAACAAACAAATTCAAGCTCTCTTGTGTTTCTCTTTCCCCTGCCCCACTGAATTGATTATCAAAGCAATAAAGGTACAATCAAGGGAACTGAATCACGTCTTTAAAATCCCTCAGTTTTCACTAAGTAATATTTTTCTTAAAATAACTTCAGCCTACTTTTCAAGAACTATTTTATGATGCTGACAATAGTATAGGTCAATTGTAATTTGCTATTTTTAAGAGTAACTTTCAAACTATGATTCAGCAAATTCTTATACAATATAAAGGTGTTCTAGCAAGAATTCTAACTAAACTGCACTGGTCAAAAAAAAAAAAGAAAATTTATTTTGTAAAACAGTGTTTGAAGCCTTTTAAATGCTATTTGTAGAATCAGTATCAGCAATGTAGCTGTATAAAGTTTTGAATTCTTCATAAATAATGTAGAAAAGTAGGGATGAAACAAAGAGTACAACGAGAAACAGTATAGCCCAGCATTACACTGTCACAGATCACATAGTACAGAGACCTGATCATTTACATGTTGTTGTTCTAAATTTGTCCTCAGCTAGACAAATTTTGTTCAGTCAAGTGTGGTCAATTAGCTCTTTTAAGGGACATTCTTAACCAGGTACAGTAATTAGACATGAATCTTTTTAAAAAAAAATTGCTCTCCTCATTTTAAAAAGTTGGTATTTGGTTATACTAAACATTAAAACCAATTTGATTAACATAACTACATATCTAAGCAATAATCATCTTGTTCTTCAACCACACAACAATAAATGAAGCTGTAAAATAGTATAAATGTAGAGGCTATATTATATTATTTTCCTTCACATATGTAGCCAAATTAATCATTTTCTGTTTACATATACTTCCTGGATCAGTATTTGCTAATCAGATGCAGCATTCAATGCCCAGGAACAGATGAAGCATGTATGGTATACTCAGTTGTCTTGAATTTCCCACTTCATGCTCTACCACTATCAAGAAAGTAGGGTGTGAAAATACAGCATAGTCTGATCATGTCTGTATCAGTTAACCATCATTATAGATATAAATCCATAGTAAGTATTATACACAGACTGAAAGATACTAATTATTTGCTTTCATGAGGGGAGGAAAGGAAAAAACTGGTTATTCTGAGCATTAATTATTTGCCCTTTTCCCTTTTTACCAAATATACTTACATTATTTGAATTTTCATGAAAATATATTCATGTATTTATATATTTCAAAAACAAGTATCCTTGAAATACTTATTTTTACATTAAAATTTTTTTCATTTTAGAATAACTACAGATTCATAGGTAGATAGGTAGTTGAAATGAGACTTCTAAAAAAAAAAATCAACAGCCTTAGCTGGTGTATCTCAGTGGATTGAGCACCAGCCTGCAAACCAGGGGTCTGTGGGTTCAATCCCCAGTCAGAGCACATGCCTGGGTTGCAGGGCAGGTCTCCAGTTTGGGGTGTATGGGAGACAGTCACACATTGATGTTTCCCTCCCTTTCTTTCTCCCTCCTTTCCCCTCTGTCTAAAATATAAATAAAATATTTTTAAAAAATCAACAAAATTCTAAAAAAGAAAAATCACATCATATCAATGGATGCAGAAAAAGCATTTGGTAAAATACAACACTATTCCTGATTTAAAAAACAACTCTCAATAAACAAGGAACAGAGGAGGACTTCTTCCAGTTGATAAAGCATATGTACCAAAAAAACCTATAGCTAACATCATACTTAATTCTGAGAAAATTGAAGCTTTCCCACTGAGATCATGAATAAGGCAAGGATGTCCCCTCTCATGCAGTAAAAGGAAATAAAAAAGCCCTGGACGGCTGGCTCAGTTGATTGGAGCATCATCCTGTGCACCAAAAGGTTGCAGGTTTGATCCCTGGTCAGGGGCATATACAGGAGGCAACCTAGCTATATTTCTCTCTCACATGTATGTTTCTTTCTCTCTCTCAAATCAATAAACATATCCTTAGGTGAGCATTTTATAAAAAAAGGAAATAAAAAGCATACAGATTGAGAAACAAGATATATATAAAACTGTCTTTTGGGGGTAATATTAGAGCTAAAAAGAAATGAGCTTCAAGACATGAAAAGACCTGGAGGAAACTTGAAGGCCTATTTCTAAGTGAAAGAAGCCAATCTGAAAGAACTCCATACTGTATGATTCCAACTATATAACATTCTGGAAAAAAGCAAAACTACAAAGACAGTAAAAAGATCAGTGCTTGCCAGGGCTTCAGGGGAGAGAGGGATGAAGGGACAGAGCACAGATTTTTAGGGAAGTTCAACTATTCTATGTATTCCAATGGTGGATACACCTCTTCAAACATTTGTCCATAGAATGTACAACACGAGTGAACCCAAGAGTGAACTGTGGACTTTGGGTGATGATCATGTGTTAATGTAGGTTCATCAGTTCTAACAAATGTACCACTGTGATACAGGATGTTGACAGTGGGTCAGTTGTGCCTATATAGGGAATGGGTTACACAGGAACTCTCTGTACTTTCTACTTTATTTTGCTCTGAACCTAAGACTGCTCTAAAAAAATAAAGTTTTTAATATTTTTAAATGGGGAACTTCTGAAAAATGCAATAATTTATTTTGAAAAGAAATCTCTGATAAAGAAAACACAAAGTAACTTGTTAGGGATGATTTTTCAGGGACATGAAAGGAAGGTGAAGGTTCTTGCGGCTACACCACTCAAATCACATCTAAAAGATGCTTCTCACATGGTCTAATGTATTGATGGTGGAATATTTATTATTTCCTAGCACATCAAAGAATTATTATTTTATAAGAGGAAAATTCAGACTTTATATTTTAGATAATTTTATTCATTTTTTCATAATTTATGAATAAAGAAAAGAACAAATGCTATCAATACTGAGTGACTATTCCATTTACTAGCTGCAGAATTATATGCATTTTAGAACACCTTTGATTCTGCATAGTCAGCAACAGATTAAGAGACATCCAACCATATACTTTACCCTTCTCACACTCCATTCCTCTCCTTTATCCCTTCCTCACATCAACCTCTTTGTTATAACCACATATATTCATCATGCTAACTTCCTTTAGATGCAGTTTCACAAATATTTAATTATATTATACAAGTCCTAGATATCACAAAAATAAAACCGAGAGCACGTATGGGGAAATCCCCCATAGAGCATTCTTCTTCTTAACATAAATGAGGCTTATGTCCACAAAGTAAATCTAACAGATTGAATACCTCACTCTGCTTAGGACTTTGAGTTTATATCTACTGATTTATTTATGTTAAATTAAAGAGGATTTGTGTGTGTGTGTCCCCTTCAACTCACACACAAAAGTCCTCTTTAATTTGACTTAAATAATCAGTAGATTTTAAATCTCTAAAATGCAGATGTTCATATCTAATACTTCCAACAGAGTGATAACAAGTGTATTTCTGAGGCAGCGTCTATAGAGGAAGTCAAAGAAATGAAGCATTTATCCCAAATTTCAAAACCTCTGTGGAAGAGACAGAAGCACATGAGTTGTTGCCAGGGGCTAGGGGAAAGAGGAACAGGACATGATCGCTTAATGGGTAGAGGTTTTCCTATTGGGGTGCTGAAAAATGTTCTGGATATAGTGGTAATGGTTATGAATATACTAAATGCCACTGAACTGCATACTTCAAAGTGGTTAAAATGGTAAATTATATGTTGTGTATACATTACCACAATTATAAAACAAAGAATACAGTTGTCTATTATTAAGCCAGACATTAAAGAGATTTATCAAATCATAAATGGGAAAATAAATAAATAAATAAAACCTCTATGGATATGTCATAAGTTGAGAGCCAAACCACCATGAATACCAGTCTCTAGTTTATATTCAAGCAATTCGGCTGTCATCAACCATAGAATGTACCAACACTGCTTCATTTCTGATGTTGGAACTGCCATTTTCCCTTATCTGCCTCTCTAGCCAGGATTGATAGGAACAGTTATAATGAAACATTGAAGATTTGTTTATCCCCTTCAATCAATTATTCCCTGAAGGTTGACAAGGCAAGGTGTTTTTTTTTTTTTAAATCTAGCTAATTTTTAAAATCTAGTTAATGACCATCCTAGAATGTCAAAATCAATTCAAAGCTGAGAGTACTTCTTTATTGCATTTCAAAACATATAACTTGGTAATACATACTGTAGCTTTGGTCAAAAATTGTATCCTTCTCTAAAACAAACTTCCTTCCTCAAATTATAGCAAACATTTGTTTACTTGAGAAAGAAAAACATTATACATTTAACTGTTGAATGGAAATTACAGTTGGTATCTTGGTGACCCCTCTCAATAACCCTATGAGGTGGGCATTCATCATTTCAATTTTACAAAGAAGGATACTAAGTCATACACAGGACTAAGGAAGTTATCCCAAGTCACTCAGCTGTTAAGTATCAAGGTAAAGATTCAAATCCATGTTTGTCTGATTCTAGAGTACCTATCAATTAGACATTTGGTTAACTTATCAGAAAAATTTAGATTTTTTACTTTAATTCTTTTTCTTTTGAATTTCTAATTATCTTCAATCAACTTTTTTATATTTCAAACTGTTTATAATAGCAAAATGCCAAAGGTATACAGAGTAATCATCTCTGGGTGGACATGACTGAATTAACAACAATAACTAATAAATTAGAACAATTATAACAATGCACTATAATAAAAGTTATGTGAATAGCTCTCAATCTCAAAAAATCTTATTGTACTCTACTCACCTTTCTTTCCTTGTGATGACAGGAGATGATACAATGTCTACATGATGAGATGAAGTGAGGTAAATGACATAGGCATAGCAATAGTTTACTACTGATTTTCTCACTACACAGCTACTAAGTGACTAACAGGCAAGAAGTATATACAGCATGGATACACTGGACAAGGGGATGATTCACATACCTGGTGCAATGGAACCAGATGGTGAGAGATGTCACCATGCTACTCAGAATGGCATGCGATTTAAATCTTATGAATTGAAAGAACTTATGCACCCCTATGTTCATGGCAGCACTATTTATAATAGCCAAGTGCTAGAAACAACCTAAGAGCCCATCAGTAGATGAGTGGATCAAACAACTGTGGTACATTTGTACAATGGAATTCTACACAGCAGAAAGAAAGAACTCCTAACTTTTGCCAACAGCATGGATGGAACTGGAGAATATTATGCTATGTGAAATTAGCCAGTCAGTGAAAGACAAATACCATACAATTTCACTCATAAAGGAATATAATGAACAAAATAAACTAATTAGCAAAACAGAAACAGAGACATGGAAACATGGAACAGACTGACAGCAGCCAGAGGGACGGGGGCGAGGGACAATGATGGAAAGAAGGGGAAGGGACTAGTCGAAGAACATGTATGAATGACCCATGGGCATGGACAATAGTGTGGGGACTGACTGTGGGAGCTGGGGGCAGGATGGGTGAAGGAGGGCAAAGTTGGGACAACTGTAATAAAATAACAATAAATAATAATAAAAATTAAAATAATAAAACTTATGAATTATTTATTTCTGGAGTTTAATATTTTGAACTTCAGGTTAACTGAAACCACAAAAGCAAAACTGCAAATAATGGAGGGAGTACTGTAATCAACAGAATTAAAGATGGCAGATAGAACTTCTGGAAATGAAGAGACTATAAAGTACTTATTCAAAAAACCTGGCCATGGTATCAACTAGTCTGAGATCCACAATTTCACCAAGTCATTTCCTTATTTAATTTTCATTTCCAAAATCCTTAAGATAATATATAAAGACCTGCATACTGTAGCAACTGCAAATACCCCTAGCTCCAAGCAGACAGCAGCCATACAGATTCATTCTCATTCTCAACTGAGTCTTTGTGCGTTCTCTGCCCTTTACCTAGAATGTGTTACTTAACTCCTATTTATCTTAATATATTTTTTCAAAGGATCTTTTCCTAATCACCCCAGACCAGTAAGGGTGGAACACCTTCCAGATGCTCCATAGCATTCTATATATACTTCACACAACTTCCACACTTCTTAGCATTTATAATGTGCCTGACTTATTCACCAGATTATACATGGCATTCAATATATGTTTATTGAATAAGTGAATGATTGATGCACTTCCTTCCCCTATTTTTTGCCAAGGACAGAAAGTATTACTAAAACAAATATTTTTAACAAAAAAAGGTAGGGCACATCAGCAAAATGAAACTCTATGTCCATGCAAAATCTAGTGCAATAGAAGCTTCATTTACAACAGCCCCAAAATGGGAACAATTCAAGTGCCCATAAATTGGTGATTGGATCAACAAAATGCAGTACTATTGAGCAGTGAAAGGAACAAACTACTGACACATCCAACAACATGGATAAATCTCAGTATCATTGTGCTGAGTGTAAGACTACACACAAGAACATATCATATGATTCAATTTATATAAAATCCTAGAAAATACAAAGTAATATCAGTGGTTGTCTGGTACTAGGGGCAGGGGAAAAATCAGACTACAAAGTGTACAAGGAATCCCTGGGGAATGATGAAAATGTTTTGTATGATGACTGTGGTTGTGGCTTTCACAAGTATTAAAAATTATAAAAATTCATCAAATTGTACAGCTTAAACATATGCAGTTTATACTTCAGCTAAGGTATTTTTTAAAAGGCAGGAACACGGGGATTAGTACTCTAGTAAAGGGCCCCAGAGAACTCTCTTACCTCTTCCACCATGTGAGAGTCTAAGAACAAAGAAGCCAGTCCTCACCAGATGCAAATATACTTTTTAAAGTACTTAATACTTTGAGACTTGTCTTGGAGAGGAGAGAAGATGGCGGCATGGTAAGAGGACGTACATCTCTGCCTCCCACACATAGGTCTTAAACCGGGACATTTTTCAATGCAGCACAGCAAACAGACACCAGAAACACAGCATATTTGAAAACAGATTATCGAAAACTACAGTGGACGTTGAAAAACCGGACGGTAAGGAGACTACTCCGGCCGTGCGGAGACCAGGGCGGGGGCCGAGAAACCAGGCCAGGGCTGGCCGAAAGACGCAGGGGAGGGAGCAGGAACATTCGCTCCCTGGGCAGCCAAGCAGGGACCCACCACGCCAGCATAAACCTGGTCGCTTGAATTCCCACAGACAGGAGTTAAGACCTCATAGCCCCGGGAGGATCGAACGCAGGAGCTGGAGCGAGCACCTTGGTCTGTGCCCCTGCGACATTGTAAACAGCTGCTAGGGGATCGGTGCATCAGCGCGCCCAGGGAGACCCGGTGCGACAGGGCGCGCAGTCGCTGGGCACCATAGGGGTTGAAACGTGTTCGTGGGACAGTTGGAACCTGTGCAAGGAAGACTCAGGGAACATCGGAACTTGTGGGCGCACGAACACAGTTCGCGCCTGGGTCCCTGGGCAGAGAATCTAGGGACACCTCTGAGGACAGTAGGCCAGAGAAAACTGAAAGCTGAACAAGGGAAAAATAAAAAAAATAAAAAACAATACGGTCACCCCTCGGCCACTACAGTCTTCAAGACCAGAAAAATCAGCTTGGCAAGATTGATAACAGCAAGAATTAGCGGTTTTGGTGTTATTCGGTTTTTTAATTTTTTTGGTGTTTTTTTTTTCTCTTTTTCTCTTTTTCACTATTTTGATCTCTTTTACC
>PVKU01013859.1:0-26251 GCA_004027475.1 Anoura caudifer
CATAGTTTCTTGATCCATTCATTTACTGATGGGTACCTAGGTTGCTTCCAACATTTGGCTATTGTAAATTGTGCTGCTATGAACATTGGGGTGCATAGGTTCTTCTGGATTGGTGTTTCAGGGTTTCTAGGATATAATCCTAGCAGTGGAATTGCTGGGTCAAAAGTTAGGTCCATTTTTAGTTTTCTTAGAAAATTCCATACTGCTTTCCATAGTGGTTGTACCAGTCTGCAGTCCCACCAACAGTGTACTAGGGTTCCCTTTTCTCCACAACCTCTCTAACACTTGTTGTTTGTTGTTTTGTTTATGATGGCCATTCTGACTGGTGTGAGGTGGTATCTCATTGTGGTTTTAATTTGCATCTCTCTGATAGCTAGCAATATCGAGCATCTTTTCATGTGTTTCTGGATCTTCTATATGCCCTCCTTGGAGAAGTGTCTGTTCAAGTCCTTTGCCCATTTTTTAATTGGGTTCTTGTCTTCTTAGAGTGGAGTCGTGTAAGTTCTTTATATATTTTGGAGATTAAACCCTTGTCTGAGGTATCACTGGCAAATATGTTTTCCCATACAGTTGGTTCTCTTTTTATTTTAATACTGTTTCTTTAGTCGTGCAGAAGCTTTTTATTTTGATGAGATCCCATTTGTTTATTCTTTCCTTTATGTCCCTAGCTTTAGGGGACATATCAGTAAAAATGTTGCTGCGTGAAATGTCTGAGATTTTCCTGCCTACGTTCTCCTCTAGGACTTTAATGGTGTCACAGCTTATATTTAAATCTTTTATCCACCTTGAATTTATTTTTGTGTATTGTGTAAGTTCATGTTGTCTTTTAATTGATGACCTACATTTATGCAAGGGAAAAATAATTTTATCAAAAATATGGGATTGGCTTCTGGCCAAGATGGAGGTATAGGTAGACACACTGTGCCTCCTCACACAACTAGAAGAAGGACAACAACAAATTTTAAAACAAAAAACAACCAGAACTGACAGAAACATTGAACTGTATGGAAGTCCAACAAGCATGGAGTTAAAGAAGAAACATTCATCCAGACCAAAGGGTGGGTGGAGATAGGAGGGTGGGTGGAGAGGACTTGTGGCAAAGCGGCAGCTGGAAGACTGGGTGGCCCCACATTTGCGAGCAGATAAACAAGGAAGAACAACTGGGGAGTGGGACAGACTGTACAACCCAGGGTTCCAGTGTGGGGAAATAAAGCCTCAAAACCTCTGGTTGAAAACATCTGTTGGGGTTGCAGCAGCAGTGGGAGAAACTCCCAGCCTCACAGGTGAGTTCCTTGGAGAGACCCACAGGCTCCCAGAATGTACACAAAACTACCCACCCGGGAATCAGCATCAGAAGGGCCCAATTTGATTATGGGAAGTGGAGGAAGTGACTGAAATCTGGCAGAGAGCAGAGCAAGCACCATTGTTCCCTGTCAGACCCCTTCCCCACACATGGTACCACAACACAGTGACATGGGTTGCCCCGCCCTGATGAACACATAAGGCTCTGCCCCTCACTGCATAACAGGTGCACCCAGACAAAAAAAAAATGCTCCCAAGGAAAGAACAGATCAAAGCTCCAGCAAAAATACAACTAAGTGATGAAAAGCTAGCCAACCTATCAGATGCACAGTTTAAAACACTGGTAATCAGGATGCTCACAGAATTGGTCAAGTATGGTTGCAAATTAGATGAAAAAATGAAGGCTATACTAAGTGAAATAAAGGAAAATGCACAGGGGACCAACAGTCACAGGAAGGAAACCAGGACTGAAATTAATGGTGTGGACCAGAAGGGAGAAATAAACATTTAACCAGAACAGAATGAAGAAACAAGAATTCAAAAAAATGAGGGAGGTTTAGGAACCTCCAGGACATCTTTAAACATCCCAACATCTGAATTATAGGGATATAAGAAGGAGAAGAGGAAGAGCAACAAGTGGAAAAGTTATTTGAACAAATAATGAAGGAGAACTTCCCCAGTCTGGCAAAGGAAATAGACTTCCAGAAGTCCAATAAGCTCAGAGTCCCAAAGAAGTTGGATTCAAGGAGGAACACACCAAGGCACATCATAATTACATTACCCAACATTAAAATTAAGGAGAGAATCTTAAAAGCAGCAAGAGAAAAGGAGACAGTTACCCAGAAAGGAGTTCGCATCAGACTGTTAGCTGATTTCTCAAAAGAGACCTTCCAGGCAAGAAGGGGCTGGAAAGATTATTTCAAGTCATGGAAGGCAAGGACCTACATCCAAGATTGCTCTATCCAGCAAAGCTATCATTTAGAATGGAAGGGCAGATCAAATGCTTCTCCAATAAGGTCAAGTTAAAGGAGTTCATCATCACCAGGCCATTATTATATGAAATGTTAAAGGGACTTATCTAACAAAAAGAAGATAAAAAATATGAACAGTAAAATGACAACAAACTCAGAATCATTAACAACTGAACCTAGAACAAAAACAGAAACAAACTAAGCAAACAAGTAGAACAGGAACACAATCACAGAAATGGAGATCACGTGGAGGGTTATCAGCGAGGGAGTGGGTGGGGAGAGAGGGGGAAAAGGTACAGGGAATAAGTAGCATAAATGGTAGGTAGAGGATAGACAGGGGTAGGTTAAGAATAGTATAGGAAATGTAGAAACCAAAGGGCTTATGTGTATGACCCATGCACATGAACTAACAGGGAGTGGGTGGAATGCGGGTAGGAGGGGGTGCACAGGGTGGAGGGGAAATAAAGGGCAGAAAATGGGACAACTGTAATAGTATAATCAATAAAGTATATTTAAAAAATATGGGATTGACTTTGGAAGCAGGGTGTAAAATAATAATCCCAAATATTAATCTGAAAAGAGTAGTTAATATAGTGAAAGTGGCAAATGTGGGGAGACTGTTTTCTTAATGTTTTGTTCATGCTGATATGCAACTGTGTAGTCTGGAACAATATTTAGAAAATTTTATCAAATAAGAAATCATTAGAAAGTTTTGGCAATTTCTAAGTAACCAGATTACATTTTTTCTTTTCTAGACTCAATGCTACTACCAAGGATCTGTTGAAGGATATCCGAATTCTATTGTCACACTAAGCACGTGCTTGGGACTGAGGTTATATAGTTTTTACTGTTGATATGTAAACATCATGGTTATGATATTTGGTTGCATTGAGTTTCTTATGTTGATATTCAGTGTGAAATTGGAAGAAAATTCCCATGTGGAGATTGTTCAGTTATACTCTCTGCCATTTCTTTTACTTCTCCTCACTTTCCTCACTGACCAGAGAATTTCTTTCCATAAAGGTTTAGATTTTCTGGTGTCCTTGCTCTATATCTTGTTTTTTCTTAACTACAGAAATGACAATTGAACATTGTGACTACAGCAAGTTTGAGGAGCTAAATTTAAGCTAGCTTATTTTTCCAGCACATAGAATGTTTTTGATATTGACCATGTACCAGCTTCTAGCCTAGTGTTTGGAGATATAAGATAAAATAAAGATAAACAAGGCATGCTTTTTCTCAAGGAAAATCACCTTCAGAGAGAGGAAATCAGTTCTACATAAACAAGTAATTATTAATATGGTACTCATTTTTCTAATAATACCAGTATCTGAAAATCTCTATTGTAGGGTTTCCTCCTTAGTAGTGGAAGAGTTTTCTATTATGTCAGGAAATTCTTCACTCCCATTTTGTAGCATTGATCCTTGTTTCACACCCACAAAAAATGTTTACATGGAAATCTGAAATTTAGTTTTTAGGGAGTAGTTACTTGAACTGTTGTTATCTGATCCAGGGAAGAATAGTTAAAAAAATTATTTTACTCTTTAAGGTCATGTTTTAAATTTTATTCAGACTACATGCATAAACAATTAATAAATGTCTTTTTATAATAATTGCTAAATATTATTTTTATAAATAAAATTGCTCACTGTATAACTTTTATTATCTTTTCCTAAAGCAGTGCAAACCCAATTTCTATACTGCTTTCTTTAAGTCACTGATTTGGAGGACCGGATAGAATTACTCGATCACTGTGAATGCTATTCACTGCACTAGCACTGATCACATAATTTCTGCTGCTTTTATAACTACAGAAATGAAATGGGAAGTTAATTTTGTGGGTTGGGGGAGATCTTTTATCTTTTCAGAATCATCTTCAAAATACAAAGAATTTGGGTCAAAATATTGAGCTCAAACATGTTCTGTGTTTTCTCCTTTTTTTTAGATTCTGTAAGAATTTTTAAAAATGGACTAAAAGCACTTAAATTTTTTATCCTTAACTTTACAGAGGAATACTGCAATTTGAAAATGTTTCTTATGGAATTGAGCCTCTGGAAACTGAAGTCAAATTTCAGCACATTCTTTACAAATTAAGGAATGAGGACATTAAATTTGCAGTTCATACTGAGAATAACCGTGACATAGGACAAAACCCAATGGACTATAAGGTTTTCATGAGTGAAAAAGTTAGTTACATATGCTTTTTTACTGCTTTCAAGACATTTTCTTCTTTTATTTGTTTTAAAAAGAAATTTATTAACTATCATATAGCTGTAGCTCATATTTTCTTTTTTCCCCTTTTTATTGAATTTATTGGGGTGACAGTGGTTAATAAGATTATACAGGTTTCAGGTGCACATTTCTACAGCATACCATCTGTACACTGTCTTGTATGTTCATCACCACATGTCAAGTCTCTGTCCGTCACAATTTGTCTCCCCATGCCCTCCTCCACCTCTCCCTACTGCCCCTCCGCTTGATAATCATCATGTTGTTGTCCATGTGCATGAGTCCTTTTCTCTCTCTTTTTCTTTTGCTCAATATCCATAAGAACATCCTCACCTTTTTTTAACGTTATGATGTCCTTTGCTCATACATCCTTTTCCTGTTTGCAACAATCTTTTACTTTGATTTTAATTGTTAATATGTTTGTTATTTATAACTTTCTAAAAATTAACTAGTGTATATTCAATACAAACTTTAAAAATTCAGTTCCTGCTTTCATCTCTATATTCCTGAAATGTATTCATTAAAGCCAATACTTATAAAGGTTGCATCCATAACCAAGAAGTTAGCATTAATTAAATTATAGATATAATTAAAATGTCATAAGCAGGATTGTCACATGTGGCCATGTAAATTGTTCAGTGTATACCCTGTGTAACTGCATGTTTTGGTCCTCATAAAAGTAATTGAGTGCGATAGTAATTTTGAGCCAAGTAAAATATGCATAGTTTGTTTAAGAGATATATTGCATTGTTAGTTGTTTACAGTATACATTCTTCTCTTTTTAAATAACAAACCCCTAAGAGTTTCTCTGGGCATGTAAAAAAAGATTACATTTCTCAATTTCCCTTGCCTTTAAGTAAGGCCATGTGATAAAGTTAGGGCTAATGCCTTGTAAGCAGATGGTAATATATGTTACATCAGGATTGAATTATAAAGAAAGGGGGTTTATAGTCTAATTTTAGTTTTCCCTTTCCTTCTGACTGCATTGTGGACATGTTGATACATCATAGTCCACAAAGATAATAATGAACCATATGTGGCAGAGCACCAAGGTAGAATGAGCCTTGCTCCTGAAGAATTTACAAGACTAAATCACCATTTTCAGACTTTTAAAAATTGTTATTCAAGTACAATTGTCTCCATTTTCCCCCCACCATCCTCCCCTGCCCCACTCACCCCCACCTGCCCATCAGTAAATGAGTGGATCAAAGAACTGTAGTACATTTACACAATAGAATACTACTCATCAGACTTTTTTGAGAGATAAAAAAAATTCCAATATTGTTTAACCCACTATTATTTTTGTGTCTCTGATATAGCATCTAATCCTATGTCCAAAATAATACAGGAATTAAATGTATGGTGAAATGAAGGTGCAGCACTGAAGAATTCAATGCTATCACATATATGTATATAATTAAAAATGAAATTTTGTTAACTAGATACTAAAATTTCTCTTTCTTGTCTGAGAATTTAGGAGGGTAATTTACAATGGCTTACATTACCCAAGCCACGGTGGACAATGTTAGTGCTCTGCCCAGGTTCCCTCAGACCTTTCTTTATGGTATTTTTGTGAACATAGGGAAGGAGGGTGGGATATTCCGTCTTTGTGCTTTTGCTTTCAATGTCTAGAATCTGGGATTCTTAAAATGTATTTATACTTAAAACTGTTTTACTTCAGTTGTGTTGACATGCAGTTGGCACACAAGTGTGTTAGTTAAAGCATACAACAGTGATTTGACATATGCATATATTATGAAGTGATCGCTGCAGTAAGTCTAGTTACCACCCATTACCACATACCTCTCAGAATCACTTATCAGAGAAATGTAAATCAAAACCACAATGAGATATTACCTCTCAGCTGTTAGAATGTCCATTATAAAAAAAGACAAGAAATAAAGAGTGTTGTTGTGAACATGGAGAAAAGGAACACTTCTGTTACTGGGAATGTAAGTTGGAACAGGCACTATGGAAAACAGGATGGAGGTTCCTTGGAAAATTAAAAATAGATCTATTATATGGTTCACCAATTCTGCTTCTGAGTGTATATCCTAGGAAACAAGTAGGTATCTTGAAGAGATATCTACCCTCCCATGTTCATTGCCAACTTTATTCAGAAAAGTCATGACATGGAAATAACTTAAATATCCATCGATGGGTGAAGGATAAAGAACATGTGGCACACACAGGCACAGATACACACACACATACTAGAATATTACTCAGTGTTAAAAATGAAAGAAGTCCTGTCTTTTGTGACAACATGAATGAATGTTGGAAATGTTATGCTAAGTGAAATAAGCCAGGAATGGAAAGATAAATACTGTGTGATCTCATACATGGAATCTAAAACAGTCAAACTCTTAGATGCGGAGAGTAGAATGTTATTTGCCAGGAGGTGGTGGGGACAAGGAGAATTGAGGAGATGTTGGTCAAAGGGTACAAAGTTTCTGTGATGCAGAAAAAGTAATTTCTGGAGATTTAATGTACAGTAATATGACTATACCTAACAATACTATATTGTAAACTTGATATTTGCTAAGAGGGTTGATCTTACATGTTCTTACCACACACACAAAGAAAGACAATGGTAACTATGTGAGGTAGATATGGTAATCAGCTTTATTTGGCCAATTATTTCACAATTTATACAAATCAGGTCTTATACCTTAAATATACATATTTAAGGTATATTTAAATATATATTTATGTATAAGGTATATTTGTCAACCAAACCCCCCAAAAATGGAAAAAGATTTTAAAAGTTCAGAATAAATAAGCTATGAAATATTTTATATTTTTAAATACTGTTTTTCTTCTTTTTAGGTAGAAACAGCTGTTTCAGACTTAATTCCTCTCTATCTAGAAATGCATATTGTGGTGGACAAAGTTTTGGTATGTATTTTTCTTTACTTTTACATATTTGGTATTAATATATGATTAACCCTGGCTAGATGGGAACTTAAAGATTCTAATCTTCTTACTTGTATGTTATAGACTGAACAGTGAAAACATTTGCAAACCGACAAAACACATATTCAAAATTATGCTAGTTGTATCAGAAGTGTTTTATTTGAAATCTTTAAAAAAACTTTTTATTCAATTACAGTTGTCCCCATTTTCCCCCCTTTACTCTCTCCCACCCTACCCACCCCTACCTCCCACATTCAGTCCTCCCCCCACCCTGTTGTCTTTGTGCATGGGTCCTTTAGACATGTTCCTTGATGGCCCTTCCCCTTCTTTTCCCTGTCATCCCCCTCCCCCTATCCCTCTGGTCACTGTCAGTTTGTTCTTTATTTCCATGTCTCTGGTTCTATTTGCTCCCTTGTTTGTTTTATTGATTAGGTTCTGCTTATTTGGGGCCTCTCTTAATCCACATTATTTTTTATGGGTGATATTTGTTTTATGTGATGTGTTTTAAGCTTTTAATTTTTGTTTGCACTTGAAGAGTGGTGTGTAGTCTGGAGAATGTTTTGCCCTATAAAATAATTATTGGCACAAAAGTGGTGATAGTATAGTTATTTATGGGAACTGCTTACATTAATATGTCAATTTTTAACAGTTTTTGTTGGTATGCCTGTTCCACTGTGTTGGTTGCCTGGTCTAAATGCACCTCTACTTAGATCCCTGATTCCCATAAACAGTTTGAGGACCTCTGAACTTTGGACCTTGGGGTGCTAACTTAGTTTGCACTTAGTTGTTTTGTTTCCTCTATATTTCGAAGATTTCAGAAAATAAGGATGAAAATATACCTCCTAGTTTTTGTTATCATAAAAAACATTGGATTGTCACAACTGTGGATACAACAGAGGACATAAATTATACTCACTACCAGTTTTTTACTCGTAGGATTGTAGAGTTTATCAGGAAGCTAGAATTGAAGGTCAACGTGAGGTGAGATTTGGAGAAGGACATGGTAGTACTTTATTTATTAGGGTGTAGGGACAAGAGCAAAGTGAACATTTAAGAGGAAATTAAGATACTTTCAGTAAAGATGAGTAAAATTTCCAAGTACTATTTTGGATTATGGTACATGGAAATCATTTTGTTTTGGGATTATGTTACAAATTTTGAGAGTTGTTTTGAAAGGTTCCTGTCCAAATTGCCAAGTTTGTCAGCCATATAATGCGGGTTAAACATCACTTTTCTATGTTCTCATACATATTTACATATTCTTTAGTAAACATGGAGCCAACAATGACAACTGTGTTACTTGATGTTGGGCATAAAAAACAGAGCCATGGTGATATTGTCCTTGGTGGCTTCACAATTGTAGCCTCAGGAACTCAGTGCCATGATGGAGGGAAGCATGTGACACTAAAAAAACACAGTTCCATAATGGAGAAAGACAGGGAAAAATACTGCTGTAGCCTGAGGTGCTATCAGAGCATGCAAGTAGCTGTTTTAAAATGTAGGTTTTATCATTATCCAGGTGTGGTGAGGCCAACAGATCAGGAAATGATTGCTGTTGGGAAGATGTATGGGAGCCTTGATTGTGGTTTCTTTGGGAAAGAACTGGTGAGGAAAGGACACCAAGTTTAGGATTGGCTACCTTGAATAATTTTAGTGGATTCTGGGGTGTAGGGGTTGTCTCTAGTTGTGTGGTACTTGGCCCTGGGATTAGGGCAGGGGAATAATGGCTTGGAGTGTAAGAATCTGGTAAAAGTTTGGGATCCAGATTGGTTCATTTGGGGCCAGGGAAGACTTTGTGCAAGAGCACATAAATATGAGAGAAGGTTCCTTTCAGAAGACTACAAGAGGTTTAGTGTAATTATTACAAAGCATTGAAGATGGGAAATGGAAAGAGATGAATGGGAGAATTGACATGATATTTAGATTTTATTCTAAAGTAATGGAGAGTCAGAAGATTTTAAGCAGGGGAGTGACATGTTCATGCTTTCATTTTAGAATCACCATTTTAAAAAATAGTGTAGTGATTGGACTGCTGGTGAAAAAGTTGGAGAAGGAGAAACTATTTAAGAGATTATTTCAAAAATCACGGTGACAATTCACAAATTAGTAGTATTAAGACTAGAAAGAAAAGGACAATTTAAGAGGAGGAGAGAGGGGGGAAAAGGTACAGAGAATAAGTAGCACAGACGGTGAGTAGAAAATAGACAGGGGGAGGGTAAGAATAGTGTGGGAAAAGTAGAAGCTAAAGAACTTATGACACATGGACATGAACTAAGGGGGGAGTGTGGGTGGGAGGGGGTATGCAGGGTGGAGGGGAATGATGGGGGAGAAGTGGGACAACTGTAATAGCATAATCAATAAAATATAATTAAAAAAAAGAAGTTACTAATGAGGTTGAATTACAAGGACCAGTAAATTGATTAGGCATGTTCATTCACTTAGTAAATTTTTTGAGTGTGATCCAGATGCCAGTTATGATTTTATTTATTGGGTACACAACAGTGAGCACAACAGAAAAGTTCTACTCTCATGGAACATGTAGTATAATAAATGTGGGAGGTCATAAATGATAACATTCACTGTGGAACTGGAAGTGTAAGTAGGAGCAGAGTTTTGAAGAAGGAGGATGAATTTAGTTTAGATATGTTTAATTGGAGGGTCATGTGAAACATCAAAGGGGTAGTGTACTTCAGAGATATGATTTATGGATATGGGAAATGACATTGGCACCTCCATAAATCCTATTCAGATTTCAACAAGTATATTTACACTTGTTTGTGTATGTGCAGTTTTATGTGGCAGTATCACAAATATAAACCTGAATAAACACCATCCCACTCAAGATATTCAACGGTACCATAACCACAAGATGCTCTTATGTTTTCCTTTTATAATAACACCCATCACTCCCCACTGTCTATACTCACTAACCCCTGACAATCACTAACCTGTTCTCATTGATTTCAGCAATATTGCATAAATGTTGTCATCCAGTAGGGATCCTTTTGAGATTTTTAAATATTCAGCATAATTTTCCTGAGGTTTATCTTATCTTTTTCGCATATCAAAATTTCAGTTCCTTTTTTATTACTGAGTAGTATTCCATGGTATGAATGTACCACAGTGTGTTCAATCAGTTAACCATTGAAAGATATATGAGTTGTTTTTAGTTTTTGGCTTTTATGAATAAAACTGTTATAAATACTTATGTGTAGATTATTTTGGTGAGTATCAGTTTTTGTTTCTTTGGGATAAATGCCCAGAAATACAATTGCTGGGTCATGTGGTAAGTTCATTATTTGTATTCCAAAATACTTTGCAGAGTGGATGTATGATTTTTTTCCCAAAGATTTTATTTATTTTTAGAGGATGGGGAAGGGAGGGAGAAAGGGAGAGAAACACCAATGTGTGGTTGTCTCTTGCATACCCCCTACTGGGGACCTGGCCTACAACCCAGGCATGTGCCCTGACTGGGAATTGAACCAGGACCCCTTGGTTCACAGGCCTACACTAAATCCACTGAGCTACATCAGCCAGGGTGTGGATGTATGATTTTGCATTCCCATCAACATGTGTGAGTGATCAAATTTACATCCTTTTTAAAAAATTTGTTACCAGCTTATTTTTAATTGTTCTAATCCCAAAGCAGCCTCAAATCTCTGAGACTAGATAGAGAGTAAATCTCAGACATATTAAATTACAAATTTATATTTAAATTTAAAATTCTCTTTTTCAGTATGATTTCTTGGGCTCTGATAGCATGATAGTGACAAATAAAGTCATTGGAATTATTGGCCTTGTAAATTCAGTAAGTATTTTCCTTTTCATACTAGTTAGAAAAGTTCATTCAAGTTTTGAAATTATAATTTCTTTCATCTTGATGTGGCATTTCTTTTTTTGAGAAATACAATTATTATTTATACTTATATCTACTATTAAAGTTCTTTTTTTATTGTTTTTCAGTTACAGTTGTCCTGCCTTTTCCCTGTTGCTTTCCCCTATCCTGCCCCTGCTCACTTCCGCAGTCAGTCCCTCCCCCAGTGTCTGTACTCATGAGTTGTCTATTCAGGCATTTCTGAATAATTAAGTCATACACATAAACTAAACATGCTTTTGTCAAAATATTGAATTCATTTCTTGGCCATGTAAAATAACACAAAGGTTTTTTTTTCATATATTATCTCTTTTGTTTTTAGGCATTTGCCCAACTTAAAGTTACCATTGTGCTGTCATCACTGGAGTTGTGGTCAGATAAAAATAAGATTTCTACAGTTGGTGAGGAAGATGAGTTATTGCATAGATTTTTAGAATGGAAAAAATCATATCTTACCCTAAGACCTCATGATATTGCATATCTATTCATGTAAGAATTATGTTTCAGTATTCTTAGAAAATAAAAATCTGAGATAATTATGTAGCTTTATTTAGGGAATTGTAATTCATTTCTCACCATTCCAAAGGGAAGGCAGTAGGAGGTTAGGAAAAAAAGTTTTGAAGAAAGCAAAAGCTAAAGGAGATCATCACCAGTTGACTGGCCATATAAGAATGTTCAAGGGACATCTTTAGTTGAAATGAAAGGGTGCTAATTAATAACAGGAAAACATATGAAAGTAGAAATCTCACTGATTTCATATATATATATTCTGGATATATATATATCTCCAGACTAATCTAATGTTGAAAAGATGGGGTATGGGGGTTTAATCACTTACAGAGCTAATTATGAAGGTTAAAAGACCAAAGTAGTAAAGATTATTATAGCTACAATAATTTGTTAATGGATACACAAGATAAAAAGATATTAATTGTAACACCAAAAACAAAATGTGCAGATGGAGTAAAAATGTAGAGTCTTATAATATGATTAAACTTAATTTGTTTTCATCTTAAAATAGATTATTACAAATATAAGTTGTTTTATGTAAGCTTCATGGTAACCAGAAAGCCAAAACCCATAGTATATACACAAAGGATAAGATAAAAGGAATCTAAGCATACTATTACAAAAAAATCATCAAATCTCAAAGGAAGAGTATAAGAGAAGAAGAAATAAGTAGAAGAATTACAAAACAGCAGAAAGCAATGAATAAAGTGGCAATAAGTATATAGCTGTCAATAATTACTTTAAATATAAATGGAATAAAATTTCTGATCAAAAGACCAAGTAGCTAAATGGATAACAATCAAGACCCACCTATATGCTACCTACAAGATACTAACTTCAGAAGTAAGGATGCACACTGACTGAGTGTGAAGGTACGGAATAAGATATTCCTTCCATGAAAATGGAAACCAAAAGAAATCTAGGGTAACTATACTTATATCAGACAAAATTTATTTTAAGACAGACTGTAATAACACAAAGAAGGTCGTTATATTATGATAAAGGGGTTAATTCAAATAAATACATGCTTTTTATTTCTTTTTCTTGCCTAATTGTTTTGGCTAGGACTTCTGATACTATGTTGAATAACATTGGCAAAAGTGGGCATCCTAATCTTTGATACTATGTTGAATAATGTTGGTGAGAGTGGGCATCCTAGTCTTGTTCCTGATTTCAAAGGAAAAGCTTTTACTTTTTGACTTTTAAGTATGATATCAGCTGTTAACTTGTCATATAAGGCTTATACTATATTGAGGTATGTTCCCTCTCTACCCACTTGAGAGTTATCTTAATAAATGTTGAATTTTCTCTAATACTTTTACTGCATACATTGAGATGATTATATGATATTTATCCTTAATTTTGTTGATATGGATTATCACTTTCTTGTTTTCAGATATTGAACCATCCTTGCATCTCTGGAATAATTCCACTTGAACCTGGTGTATGATCCTTTTGATATACTATTTAATTCAGGCAGCTAATATTTTGTTGAGGATTTTTGCAATTATGATAATCAGGGATACTGTCCTATAATATTTTTTCATAGCATCCTTGTGTAGTTTTGGTATCAGGGTAACTCAGGCCTCATAAAGTTTGGAAGTGTTCCCTTCATTTCTTTTTCTTTTTTTGAATAGTTTGAGAATAGTTATTATTTCTTCTTTAAGTGTTTGGTAGAATGCAGTTGTGATGCCTTCTGGTCCTGGGCTTTGTGCTCTGGATTTTTTTTTTCCTGCTTCAATTTAATAGCTAGCAATTGGTCTGTTTAGAAAATCTGTTCCTAGTTCAGTTTTTGAAGGTTATATGTTTCCAGAAATTTATCCATTTTTCTAGGTTGTCCAGTTTGTTGGCATGTAATTAACTGTTCATAGTGTTCTTTAATGATCCTTTATATTTTTGTGGTGTCAGTTGAAATATCTCCTTTTTTATTTCTGATTTTATTTATTGGGCTCACTATATTTTTGATGATCCTGGCTAGCGGTTTATGAATTTTATTTATCCTTTTAGAGAATCAGCTCTTAGTTTCATTGATTTTCCCCCTATTTTTAGTCTCTATTTCATTTATTTCCACCCTGATCTTTATTATTTCTTTCATTCTACTCATTTTGGTTTTTGTTTGTTCTTCTTTTTCTACTTCCATTAGTTGGAAAGTTAGATTATTTGGAATTTTACTTGTTTTTTTTGAGGTAGGCCTATATAGCTATGAACTTCCCTCTTAAAAGTGCTTTTGCTGCATTTCATCTATTTTGGAAAGTTGTGTTCTAATTTCCATTTGTCTCAAGATAGTTTTTGATTTTCTGTTTGATTTCTTCTTTGTTCCATTGGTTGTTTAATAGGATATTGTTTATTCTCCCTGTATTTGTGTTTTTTCTAATTTTCTTTCTGTAGTGGATTTCTAATTTTATGTCATTGTGGTAAAAAAAATGCTTGATATAATTTTAATCTTCTTGAATTTATTGAGGCTTGTTTTGTGGCCTAATATATGGTCTATCCAAGAGAATGTTCCATATGCACTTGAGAAAAATGTGTATTCTGCAGTTTTGGGTGAAATGGTATACAAATGTCTATTAAATCAATCTGGTCTACTGTAATATTTAAGGACATTATTTCCTTATTAATTTTGTGTCTGGATGATCTATCCATTGAGGTGTGGTATTAAAGTCCTCTACTATTATTGTACTACCATTAATTTCTCTCTTTATATACATTAATATATACTTTATGTACTTTCGGGGTCCTCTGTTGGGTGCATAGATATTTACAATTTTAATCTGATTTTTATCAACCCATTATCATTATGTACTATCCTTATTTGTCTTGTTTTACATTGTTTGTTTTAAAGTCTATTTTGTTTGATGTGAATATTGGTAGCCCAGCTTTATTTTTATTTCTATTTGTGTGGAATACTTCTTTGCATTTGTTCACTTTCAGTCTGTGTGTATCTATCTATTTAAAGTGACTCTTTTTCTAGACAGCCTATAGATGGGTCTTTTTATTTTATCAGTTCAATTTCCCTATATCCTTTGATTGGAATATTTACTTCATTTGATATTTAAAGTAATTATTGGTAGGTATGTGCTTATTGCCATTTTGTTCATTGTTTTTCTTTGTTTTTATAGTATTTTTCTGTTCCTTTGTTCTTTTAACCTGTTTCCTTTGGTTTATTGGTTTTCTTTAGTATTTTGTTTGGGTTCCTTTCTCTTTATTTTTTGTACATTTTTGGGTTCTGGTTACATGAGATTCATATGTTTCCATCTATATTTATAGCAGTCTATTTTAGGCTGATAAGCATTTGAGTTCAAACACCTCCGAAAAGCACTACACTTTTACTCCACCATGCTTTATGTTTTTGACATATTTGATATCTTTTTATTTTGTATGTTCCTTGACTATTTATTATAGGTATAGTTAATTTTGATACTTTGTCTTTTAACCTTCATATTTGCTCTTTAAGTGGTTAATTCACTGTGTTTATTATATATTTGCATTTACTCATAAGATTTTTTCTTTTCTGTATTTTTTTATGTCTGGCTATGATCTTCTCTGTATAAAGAAGACCCTTTAATATTTCTTGTAAACCCAGTTTAGTAGTAGTAGATATTTTTTTGTTTGTCTGAGAAACTATCTCTATTTCAATTCTGAATGATAACCTTGCTGGGTATAATATTTCAGCACTTTAAATATTTCCTGCCACTTTCTTCTGGACTGTAGAGTAGCTGCTGAGAAATTAGCTGATAGCTTTATGGAATTGCTGTTGTGTGTGGCTTTTTGTTTCCTTCTTGCTGCCTTCAATATTCTCTTTATCCTTAATTTTTGACATTTTAATTTCAATATGTCTTGGTGTGGACCTTTTTGTGTGCATCTTTTTGGAACTCTTTGTACTTCCTGGACCTGGATACTTGTTTCCTATCCCAGGTTATCAAAGTTTTCACCCATCATTTCTTCAAATATATATAATTTCTGGTACTTTCCCTGTCTCTTCTTTTGGAATCCCTATAATGTGAATGTCAGAGTACTTGATGTTGTCCCAGAGGTCCATTATAGTATCTTAATTTAAGGTTTTTTTTTTTTTTTTTCATTTTGCTTTTCTGATTGGGTGATTTCCACTGTTCTGTCTTTCAGGTTGTTATTCTGTTCTTTGATTAACCACTTTGCTGTTGATTCCTTCTAATGTACTTTCCATTTCTGACATTATATTCTTCACCTTTGATTGGTTATTATATTTTTTAACTCTTTGTTGATGATTTTTTCTGACTTTTTCTCTTCTAAAGTTTGTTGAGCATCATTTTGACTATTTCTTTGAAATTTTTTTAATCTGGCAAACTACTTCTTTGTTTTACCCTTGGATTTTTTTCTTATTTCTTCAGTGGGGTATATTCTTCTCTCTCTCCAGTTTGTTTGACTTTTATGTGTTTGCACTTTTGAGTTAGATGAAATAGATATCTCTCCAATCTCAAAAAAGTGGCCTTGTGTCAAAGTGGCCTATGCAGACCATGTGCTGGCTGTTTTTGGCAGACTGGTTGGAATTGGAGCAGCTGGGTTTGGTGCTTGGTGTGCTGTCTGGCCAGAAGGAGTGGGTTCTGGGTGGGGCAGCCTGGTGTACACATGTGTGCAGTTATCTCCCTGTTGTTCTGGCTCTCCATGGAATTGGGTAGGGCAGCCTGATGTGTGCATGCTTCCTTGCCCTTCTAATCCAGGTGGGGTGGCACTGTATGCACATGGCACACCCTGCTGCTGTTATTGTCTTTTGTCCAAGCAGTGTCTGGGTGGAACTGCTCTGTGTATATAGGCCACAGTGTCCTACTAGTTCTGCACTTTCTCTGGATAGGGAAGCCCTGTGTACAAGTACTGCCATGCCTTGCAAGCTCCACACTTTCACTGAGCATGAAAGCCTTACATGCACTTACAGTCCAGTGGGTATACACAGCAACACCCTAATATCCCAGCTGGATCAATTTCTGGGTGGAGGAGCCCTACGTGTGCATGTTATGGCTCCTGCTTTTTTATTTGGGAGGTAGATCTGTGAGGGGTGGCTGGGTGTGTGCTGCAGTGGCTCTGCAGGTCAGCCAGAGCACCTGGATGAGCTCCTGCCCATTGTCCAAGTGCAGGGGAAAGATGAACAATGGAACTCACTGGTTTCTTCAGTCCTGGAGAGCATACTCAGCTCCCAAAGTGCTCTTTTGGTTCCCCAGCCTTCTTTATGTTGTCTCCTCTTTTTTGTTATGTACAAGCTTTTCAGTTGGTTCTCAGATGTCTCTCAGGAGGAACTACTCTAAATACATGTATATTTGATGTGTTTTGGGAGAGGGTAAGCTCAGTGATCTCCTATACCACCATCTTGGACCCACCTTACATCACATTTTGATTATCCAGTCATCTGTCAATGTACACTAAGAAGTAGGCTCTTGGGCAGCATCTGCATGGCTGGGAGTATTCACTATACTCTCACTTTCCCCTGTGGGAGAAATTGTGGCTGAGGGTTTCTCTCTTAGCATTGAGCTATGCTGCTTTTGGGGAGTGATGACATGGGTAAATTGAAGCTGTGATTACTTTCTTCAGTGCATCTAATCTTGGATTTTTTTCCTCTAGTGGGGCACTATGACTCCTCCTCCAAATTCTTGCACTCTCACAAAGTATTCTCATCTGTGGGTGATTGCCACAATCATTGTTTCTGTGGGGAGATAGGGGCTGAAAACTCCTATTCTGCCATCTTGCTTATGTCACTCCATGAGATTTATGCTAGTACATTATCTCTAGTTGCTTGTAGTTTATAGGAGAAAAAAAGAATTGAGGTGGGACCAATACAAAGAAATATATAAAAAGGGTCAAATTAAGAAACTGATAATTAAATTAGAAGTGGAATGCAGAGTTAGAAACACTTAAATTTAGATAAAGGAGGTTAAAAGTTTTCCAGGTCATGGAATCAATGAGACTAAACAATTTTTAGTTATTTTCAAAAGTATGGACCTACAAATATACTCATAGTTGGAACTGTAGCTGAACATTTGAAGGAGGGTAAGGATATAAGAAACATTGAAAAATTAAAACAGTAGACCTTGAGAAGTGACTTGATGATGAGACTGGGTGGTGGGCAGTAGTAAGGAAAAATGAACTATTCTTGAGTCCAGCTCAGTAAGGGTGTGAACAGAATTTTAGGGGAAGTCTTATCTATTGGGAGAACTGTCTTTATGGAGAAAGAGTATAAATGATACTCAGACGTTGGAATGTAAAGCAAAAATTGGGTGTTAGGAGTGAATACTTGAAAACAATAAAAAAAAAAACTTGTAAAATCAACATTTGACTTCCAGGGAATGGAACCAGCAATGACATCAGTAGCTGGGAGTGTGCTGTTTTGTCCACTGTGCTATACAGTCTCCATTTTTATAGAGTTTATAAAGACAAATCATTGTACCTCTTACCTATTAAAGACACATGCTTAAAAGAAGAAAAAGAAAACAAATGCAGGAGGGGTTAGGTAAAAACAATATCAGAGAGGCAGAATAAGGCAGCAGTGGGAACCCACGCAATTGTGAATTAAAGTGCAGTCGATACCAAAGGGGAATTTCTAAGTGAGAATTGGGTAAAAGCTTTTTTACATGCATCCTGGAATGTTTGTTTTGCTGGGGGCTCTAAAGATGACATACTTCATGTTTGGAGTGCCTATACCTTTGTGTTTGAGAGTATAGCTCTGGATTCAGAGTGTTGAAGATTAAATTGTTTAGAAGCACCTATCATTTGTGTTATCTTCAGATTGTTACTTATCATACTTACCATCTGGTGTTTGATTTTTTTCCATTGGGGGTATAATAATAAATCTTTTACTGTCTTATTTGAGTATTAAATGGAATATTTATGTAGATGTCTGAAAACAGTGCTATTATTACACAATTTACGGGGGCTCTTACTCAAAGGAGAAATAATACTAAGTTGTAGAACAAAGTCATTTCTATGAGCAACTGGTGAGCTTTTCTATAGAAGTCTGAATAGTTTCAATCCATACAGTAAAACTACTTTTTATTGTCACTCAGCAAAATGCTTATTATCAAAATGTTTGATCAAAGGCTTTGGTAGTCTTAACCAATGTGATGAGAACGGTAAAGGAAACCAACAAAAACTTGGACTTACTGAATACCTTTTAGAAATCCAGACTGCTTAATTTCCCTCCCTCCCTCCCTCCCTTCCTCCCTCTCTCTATCCCCCTTCCCCCTCTCTTTTTCTTTGTCTTTCAACAAATCAACAAACAACAAGTGCTGGCAAAGTTGTGGAGAAAAGGGAATCCTAGTACACTGTTGGTGGGAATGCAGACTGGTGCAGCCACTGTGGAAAACAGTATGGAATTTCCTCAAAAAACTAAAAATGGAACTGTCTTTTGATCCAGCAATTCCACTGCTGGGATTATACCCTAAGAATCCTGAAACACCAATTCAAAAGAACCTACATACCCCAATGTTCATAGCAGCACAATTTTCAATAGCAGGGTGCTTAATTTCACTTAATTAAAATACTTTTCTAATTTGAAACAATTAAGAAAATATGAAAATTTTACACCTTGGCTTGGTTCAGGCTTGGATTTTATGAATTACAGACAAATTATTAGCAGGAATTCTCACATTTGAATTGTTCATCAAAATGAATACTTATAAACGTATACTTATTTTTTTTTTTAGGTATAGAGATTATCCAGATTATGTGGGAGCAACATTTCCTGGAAAGATGTGTGTTACTAATTATTCTGCAGGGATTGCTTTGGTATGTAATTATTTATGTATTGATAGGATTGAAGGTGGGAGGTAGGGGTGTGTGGGGCAGGGGAAAGGGGTAGGGGCAAAGTGGAGACAACTCTACTTGAACAACAATAAAAATTATATATTGAAAAATTAATCAACATTTTATAGTTTACATATGCATTTATTTTCAATTCCTGTTAAAAATTGAAGTGTATGGAAGGAAGAGTCTTGTAGAACAAGTGTCTTGCTGTCATTACTTGGAAGTTAAAGTGAAATAAAAATATAAGTATACATTCTCTTTAAAATATAGAACAACTAATCATGAAAAATTATCTGCAAAGAAATTTCTGAAACCTAAATAGATTTTTGATTGTAGACATAAAATTGGACAAATAGTCTTACAGATAAGATAGCTTCAAAATCAAAACAAATGATCAAAAGTATAAGTTTTTTAAAATACTTCAGACAATATTAAGAAGAAACTTTTATGTGTATTTTAAATGTTTACAGTACTTAGCCCTGGCTGGTGTGGCTCAGTGGATTGAGCACTGGCCTGCGAACCAGTGGGTTGCTGGTTTGATTCCCAGTCAGGGCACATGCCTGGGTTGTAGGCCAGGTCCCTACAGTAGGGGGCATGCAAGAGTCAACCACACAGTGATGCTTCTCTCCATCTCTTTCTCCCTCCCTTCCTCTCTCTCTAAAAATAAATAAAGAAAATCTTTTAAAAAATAAACTTAAACATAGTACTTAAATATTTTATATATAAATGAATTATTGGTGCAGTTAGGTGCAGCATTGAAAGGTAAAGTAATTTGAGCCACTTACCCATCCAATTCATTCTTTTAAAAAGCAAGCTTACATACAATATATTTTTAATTAATTAATTAATTATTGTCCCCATTTAATTATTCATTAATTAGAGTTGTCTTCATTTTCTCCCCATTGCTCTCCCCTGCCTCATTCATTCCCTGCTCCCAAAGACAATTCCTTCCCATTGTCCTTGTCCATGTATCCTTTGCTCATGGGTTCTTTCCCCTGTACCTCCCTCCCACCTCCCCTCTGGTCCCTGTCAATTGGTTCTTTATTTCCATGTCTCTGGTTCTTTTTGATTGTTTGCTCATAAGTACTATATATTTTTAAATTAGAAAATAATTTTTATTCATGTCCATTTTTTAATGTGCATAAGGGAACATATAAGGAAGTTCATATAATCTAGCATCTTCACATTCAGGAAGCAATCACTAAACATATTTAGCTGCTCATTATATGTATTCTTATTATTTTAATATTTAATAATATTAAATATTATAATATAGTATTATATATTATATGTGTTTATACATATGATATAATTATGCATGTTATATATATGCTACATTTTAATATTTATGTTTTTATTATTTGTAATAATTATTTAAATAGTAACTATTTACCTTAGGTACTATCCATTCATTATGTGCTATGAAAAACAGAAGGTGTAAAATAGCTGTATAATTCCATACGCATTCTCCCGGTTTATAAAATTTATAATTTATTCTATAGAACTTTTGTACTTTGCAAGTTGATTTAATAATTAAACTAGTAGATAGAATTTCACAGTATTTTGAACATAAAAAATAATATTAATTATTGAATAAAGAAATATATTGCTGTGCTAGTAAAGCTTTGAGAGGAGAATCTTTTAGGCATTAGGGTCTAACAGAGCTATTTAATTTTTTCTAACTTCTATGGGTGAAACCAACTGCCAAAGGAAATGAAACTTCCTCGTCCTCTTCTTGGAATTCTTTGCTATTTTTTGGGAATAACTTTTTAATTGTTTTTATTTTTATTTTTTAATTCATTTTATCTTATTTTAATTGTTTCAAGTACAGTTTTCTGCCTTTTACTCCCATTCCAGCCCACCCCCCAGCCCTCCCCACCTCCCTCCCATTTCAACCCCCCCTTGATTTTCTCCATGTATCCTTTATACTTGTTCCTGCAAACCCTTCCTCTTTTCCCCTGAAATTCCCTCCCCTCTCCCCTCTGGTTACTGTCAGCCTGTTCTCAGTTTCAGTGTCTTTGGTTATATTATGCTTGTTTGTTTGTTCTGTTGATTAGGTTCCTGTTAAAGGTGAGATCATATGGTATTTGTCTTTTACCACCTGGCTTATTTCGTGTAGCATAATGCTCTCCAGTTCCATCCATGCTGTCTTGAAGGGTAGGAGCTCCTTCTTTCTTTCTGCTGCATAGAATTCCATTTTGTAAATGTACCAGTTTTTTGATCCATTCATTTACTGATGGGCACTAGGTTGCTTCCAGCACTTGGCTATTATAAATTGTGCTGCTATGAACGCTGGGATGCATAGGTTCTTTTGGATTGGTGTTTCAGGGTTCTTGGGATATAATCCTGGCAGTGGATTGCTGGGTCAAAAGGTAGACCCATTTTTAGTTTTCTGAGAAAATTCCATACTGCTTTCCATAGTGGTTGTACCAGTTTGCAATCCCACCAACAGTGCACAAGGGTTCCCTTTTCTCCACAACCTCTCCAACACTTGTTGTTTGTTGCTTTGTTTATGATGGCCATTCTGACTGGTGTGAGATGGTATCTCATTGTGGTTTTAATTTGCATCTCTCTGATAGCAATACTGAGCATTTTTTCATGTGACTCTGTACCCTCTGCATGTCTGAAAACAGTGTGTATATATGGCAAACATTTAGTTATTTTATTAATGAAGTACTTTTGCATTTCCACCACATTTGATTGATAACTTGGCTAGATATAAAATCCTAGTTCTCACATCTTTCTATCTTAGCATTTTGAAGATCAATGTATTATGTTTTTGTCAGGTCATTTTGAAGTGAAAGGATGACAAGGTAACTTTGGGGTGCTTGTAAGGAAGGAGAGAAGTCAGTACAGTGTTTGGAGCAGTGAAGATTTAGGAATGAACCCTGGTTTGGATGTGCTGGAGAGCATACCATTGTTGAGTTGAAGTATTAGAGGATTGATTAGGAAAGGAATCAGGTGGTTAGGATGTAGTATGAGCTTTATAGAGATGATGGATTGGTCATAGGTATTGATAAAGATCTGTCGACAAGTCTTAGGATGTGAACCATTGGAATGAGTGGCTGAAGCAGGAGAATAATTGGGGGAGATGGATTCAAGGAATTATTCTTTCACAGAGCTTTTATAGTTACATTTTTACAAAACTTTTCTTGTTTAAAAGCTCTTATGCTTTTACCACAATTGAATATTTCTCTAAACAAGAATTGTTTTTATGTTTTAAACACAATGTAAATTATATCATAATGTGCTATTTGAATGTTTGGTTTCCACTTATAATTTTGAGATTTATTTATTTATTTAACATGTGGAATCTAGTTAATTTTAAAAGACTTTATTTATTTGGATTCCACAGATAATTTTATTCCAAGTGCTATTAGGCCTAATGAACATGAAAAGGTGAATGTGCAATGTGACTGAATAAATATAAATGAAGCCTGGTAAAGCACATAGTAACAGCATAATAAATGTTAGCTCTTGTTATCATCATTGTCATCCTATCATCCTTATCATTATTTCTGTCATTAGTTAAGGACCCCTACACCTAGTAGGGGTTCAATGGCATGGATAAGTGGCATGCACATTTTTGTAATAGAAGGCAGAAAGTATATAGATTATATTGTTGGTACAGATAAAAGTCTGTAGGAATCCAAGGAAAGAAGGAAAGGAAAATTTCAGACTGGAGATAAGCATTTAAGACATATAATAATAGGGAAGCCCAATACTTTCATATCCTCAGTATTGTGTAAGGCTTTATTTTTTAATAGAAATTTTAGCTATACAGCAAAATTGAGAGGAAAGTACAGAGATTTTTCTATACCCTCCCTCACAATTCACATTCCACACAGTAGTGGTACATTTGTCATAAATGATTGACCCATTGACACATTGCAATCACCCAAAGTGTATAGTTTACATTATGTTCACTCTTGGTGTTGTACATTCTATGAGTTTTGAAAAATGTGTAGTGACATACATCTATAATTACAGTATCACTCAGAGTAGTCTCACTGTACTCAGAATACTTTGTGTCTAATTTTTGATTCAGGTATGATATTTCTTTATAGAAATATGCCTCACTGCATTCTTTATGCTTTTTATGAGCATTTGGTTGTTTCTATTTTTGCCATTATGAACAATATTTAATAAACATCTCTATATATACCCCTTCCAATCTCCATTTGATCTTTTAAAAAAAAAAACCCTCCCCAAAGCCAGAACCTCAGTTTTCAGATAGGCAATACTCCTGTTCATATAGAAACCTTCATTTTTTCACTGCTTTCGTAGCTAGTTTTTTCTGAGTTTCTTTTATTGTGATGAAAGCAAAAATAACATTTGGAACTTCTAGGAGGCTTCTTTAAAGGGATGTTACCCATTCTATTGTGGCCTTTCTCCAATTTGCTGTTTAAATGCTGTATGAAGACAAGTACATTACCTAGTCAGGATGGGGTAGGAAGGTAGAAGAAGCCCAAATTCCCCAAAACCAAGAAGTTGCTTTTTTGTGTGTGAAAAATTTTTTTCTGCTCTGTCATTAATATTTTGAGTTTTCTTTCTACATCAAATCCTAGCAATTCAGGACTGTTTCTTGTAAACAAGAACCAGATCAATTTTCTCTGTCCAGTATAAAAATATATGTATTTTAATTATTTCAGTTTCAATCATGAACATTCTTGCACTAACTGATATTTCTAGAATTGATGCTATCACCTTATTTTACATTTTTCCGTTTGTTTCTTTGTCTCCACTGCTTTGCCAACAGTTCAATATGACTAAAGGAAATTATAAATAGTATACTTTATGAAAAGGGAAAGTGATCCCAAATGGGAGCTCCGAGAGTCAGAGGCAATGAAGAGTAATGTTTGAACATGGCCTACATGAATCAATGATAGTGTGTATGCTGAAATTAAAATAGATACAAAATTAAATGAAAACAAATGACAATAATATGTCATAGGTGGTTTTCTGCTAACATAATCCACATCTGTGCCTGGAAAGCATGTGTCAATTCACCAGCGACATTTCTTAGACCTCCTTATATTTCAATGGAATATGAATAGGAGTAATGTTTGGCATTTCTTGGTTGGAGCAGCTAAAACTTGTGTGAGCCTTTCCAGTGGTGAGGTTAATGGAAAAGACATAAATAAGGACAGGAGTATGATATGTAATTATTTCAACATAAACATATGTAAGGCTACCCACAACCAGGAACATTGGCACTGGGCTTTATGTGAATATATTAAAGCACTAAGAATTTAGAATATTGTTTGTAGCCATATCCAACATAAAACCATCAAAAAAATTGAAAAGACAACCCACTGAATGGGGAACATATTTGCTGATACATTGAATAATGAGCTAATATCGAAAATTTATAAAGAACTTATAACACCTAACAACAAAAAGACAAACAGTCCAATTAAAAAAATGGGCAAAGGGGACTTCCACCTAAGATGGAGGTGTAGGCAGACGCACTGTGCCTCCTCTCACAACTAAGATTAAGGACAACAAAAATATAGAACCAAAAAAAAAACCCCCAATCAGAACAGATAGAAAACTGAATTGTACAGAAGTCCGACAATGATTCACCCAGACCGGTAAGAGGGGCAGAGTCCGCAGCTGGCAGAGAGGAGTCACAGTGGGAAAAGGTGGTGGCTGGTGGTCTGGGGTGCACAGGCAGCGGTTACTGAGCACAAGGAGGCAATAAGCAGACCAAGCAAGGCACACAAGGTGGCTGACCATGGTCACACATTCGCATGCAGATAAACCAGGCTAAAACAGGTAGCAATACAGACTGCACAACGCAGGGCCCCAGTGCTGGGAAATAAGGCCTGAAAGCACCGATTAAAAACACTTGTGGGTATTGAGGAGCCGGGAGAGAATCCAAGCCTCATGGGAGAGTTCATTGGAGAGACCCACAGGGTCCTAGAATGTACACAGGCCCACCCACACAGAGATCAGCAGTGGAAGGGCCCAGTTTGCTTGGGGAAAGTGGCGGAAGGGACTGGAATCCGAGAAAGATCGTAGCAAGTGCCATTGTTCCCTTTCGGACCCTGCCCCCACATACAGTGTCACAACCCAGCAACTGGGTAGCCCCACGAGGTGAATACCTAAGCTCTGCCCCTCATATGTAACAGCTGCGACCAGACCAAAACAAAACAACAAAAAAAACAAAACCAAAACCAAAACCAAAAATGGCTCAAATGGGAGACCAGATCAAAGCCCCAGAGCTAATTCATCTAAGCAACCTGGAGGTAGCCAACCTATCAGATGCACAGTTCAAAGCACTGGTGATTAGGAAGCTCACAGAATTCGTTGATTTTGGTCACAAATTAGATGAACAAACGAAGGCTACAATAAGTGAAATGAAGAAAAACGCACAGGGAACCAATAGTGGTGGGAGGAAAACTGGTACTCAAATCAATGGAGTGGACCAGAAGGAAGAAAGAAACAACCAAACAGAAAACAAGGAAGAAACAAGAATTCAAAAAAAATGAGGAGAGGCTTAGGAACCTCCAGGACATCTTTAAACGTCCCAACATCCAAATTATAGGGATACCAGAAGTGGAAGAGGAAGAGCAACAAGTGGAAAACTTATTTGACAAATAATAAAGGAGAACTTCCTCAATCTAGAAAAGGAAATAGACTTCCAGGAAGTCCAGGAAGCTCAGGGAGTCCCAAAGAA
>PVKU01013860.1:0-26204 GCA_004027475.1 Anoura caudifer
TAACAGGAATAGAATGGCACAAGGTTTAATTACCAGGGAAATAAAGCAATCACAAATGCGGAACTGGCACGGCTGCCACACTAACACGAAGAGAACTGCTAGCTACACAGAGATTGGAAAACCCGCGGGTACACATGTTACACTGGTTACACTACCTGCACTCCAACCGACTGCTAGAGTAAGCCGCTACGCTACATGGAAGAGAAAAGCATCCCAGAGATTTAACCCCCAAAACCTTCTGGCTGATTCTTGACAGTCTTCATTCTGTCGTCGTTTATATATGACTCTTCCAAATTTAGCTTCCAAAGTCCAAGTTGCTTAACTGAATGTATCACCATTCACTGAACAGCTCAATTTCCAAATTTCTTTGAATTTCTTTTAACAGAACAGTCCAACATGAAAACCAGAATCTCTTCCATCGGTGCTCTGAGATATTTGAAGTCCAGAAAGTGAATAGCATTTGTTTGGAATTCTCATGAAGAAACTCTTTCCTCTTCTGGAATCCAGTAATGTCTCAATGTTTTAAAATTTATCTCCCTACCTCTACCTGCACTGCCTGAATTAAAAACCACAAAGTTAAGGTACTGCCCAATATCACAAGATCTGTTTTGTGGGGTGCAGCAGTATTAGCTCAAGAGGCATGAGAACTCTTTCTATATGCTTTTCAGTGCCATTTATATTTATAAAGGCATGAGATCGGTTCATCTCACTGATATATTTTGCAAAATGAGAAGTTAGCCACTTTCACAGATCTGGTGATATGGCTGGGTTTCCAATCTCTATGATCCTTGTATGTTCTGGATCGTAAACCTTTAGAACAATGTATACTAGAGTAAGGCAACTTTTTAAAATTTAAGAATTCAAATTAGAGAAGGTGGAAAACTAGAATGGTACCAAACCCCCACTGGTAAATTTTTCACTGAACAGTACCTGGCTCCAAGGATGGTTCTTCAATTTCCTGGAAAAAAGAAAAAGAAAAAAGAAACAACATTAGTTAAGTTTATGCCCGATGGATAAAATCAACCAAAAACTACAATAAGTAAACAGGAAATTTTGAAAACACAGATTTAAAAACACACAAATGTGCCCTGGCTGGTGTAGCTCAGTGGATTGAGTGCAGACCTGTAAAGCAAAGAACCAGTTGGATTCCCAGTGAGGGACACATGAGAGGCAACCACACATTGATGTTTCTCTCCCTCTCTCTAAAACTAAATAAGTAAAATCTAAAAAAAAAAAAAAAAACAAAAGAAAACCCAAAACCAACAAAAAACAAAAAACAAAAAACCTCAACAAATAAAAATAGACAAATGTAACAGGTAAAGAACTTGCTCATGAAGGAAAGGAGCTCACAGAGCTGGCATTCCAGCTCCTTCTTTTGGGCCCTAAGCCCCACATTTCAGGCTACTGTCAAGGGGGCTGGTACCTGGTTTCCATTTTTTTGCTGCATTTTCCCAGTGCCTGACTATATTTCACTTTTTATGGTGATGAACCGGTAACATACTTGTCTGTCCATCTAAGTGGAACTCTTAAAATGCAAGGAGACTAGTGTTTTTTATTTTTCAACTTTGAGTGTCTAACAGAATGCCTGACACCAAACAATCAGATTTTCACTCCATTAGTGTAGCATTAGTTTTAAATATTCATAAGACTGACATATTATAGGCACAGATGGATGAACCTGCTCTTATTTCTCATGGTTGTACCACCCCTGCCCCAAATCATCTGAGAGCTCTCCAAGATTACACACTTGACCCATAATCAAGGTCACCGCTATCCCTCCAACACTTCCCAGAAAGCCCTGTCAATTCAGACCATTGCTATGCCTCATCTGGAGTAGTCTCTGGTTTACTAATTTCATCTCCACCTGTCTGTACTTTGCCACCCTGGTGAGCACACATCCCTCTGTGTCCTAAAGGCTTTAGCAATGGATCCTTACTCTACCTCCCTCCCCAACAGGCCCATCTGTACCTAGCCACATCCTACACATTTAGGTCAGGGGCCATCTGCTCATAGAAGGGCTTCCCTGAATGGCTCCAGAAGTTGCCCCACTAATGAAGGGCCTTTCTCTCACTATGTAGCCCCCAGCACCTACCTCTGTACAAGGTACATCATTCTGGAATTCCAGCCAATACTGATAACACTGACTAAGTTCCAGGTGCAAATTTAAACCCCTTATATACACGTATATTAATCATCAGAACATCCTAGTAGTTAGGAGCTATTATCATCTTCTTTTTAGATTACAAGTCGGGCAGAGCTGTTTATAAACTTGCTCAAGAACATTAAGCAGAACCAAGATCTGAGCAAAGGCTGCATGACAGGGAGTCTGCCTATCAGTCAGGGGCTCCTCCCAATGCTCTGTTTACGTGTGTATTTCACATATGGAGGACAAGCCCTGTGAGGATGGAGACCATCCTGTCTTTTCATGTCTGTATTGCACCAATATGTCTCAGGTACTAACATACACCCCTTAAATGAATATAGCAGCCTACACTTTCCACTGAGAATTGACCTGCCATTCTAGGAAACCCTAAGAAATTGTTCCCTTTCCCCACAGTATCATTTAATTGTAATCAAATTATTTCATTATAATGAATCCCACTCTGGGGATTTAAATTCTATGACTGAAACAAAGGATCACTCTAGGAAAAACAATTCTCTCCTTAAGTTTTTCCAGAGAAAAATGAATATATTTTTACTTGTCTCTGGGGCAGGTTATATGCTTTCCATTTAACTTGGGAGTCTTTGACCTAGGACTCAGTCACATGACCAGAACTGGCTCCTTGTTTCTTTTCAGAAGGAGAAATGAACCATTTTTTCACAACTGGAGAGAGATGACAGCCCTAAAGGAAGCTGGGCTCCACCAAGTCTGAGGTTTGCACCCTTCTTGAGGCTGGGGTTCTGGCTTGCCAATAACAACCATCCTTGCCCTGCCTAGCAGAAGCAAATGGAGATCTTGTCTAGCAGCACAAGTGACATAAAAAAATATTTAAAAAAATTAAAACAATAAAAAACCAAACACCAAAATAAGGACTGGCATAAGCTGATGGTATTTTAACTTCCTCACAAAACTTTCCATTAAAACCTAGACAGCTACCTAAGTAAGTTTATTCCAACAGTTTTCATTATGTAGTGTGGCAGAAAAATTGAAAGGAAACTCAATGCCCTGGCTGGCTTGGCTCAGTTGATTGGGCGTCGTCCTGCAACGTGAAAGGTCTCCAGTTTGATTCCGGGTCAGAGAACATGCCTGGTCTCCTACGAAAGGGGCACCATCTACCTTGTTGTCTCATCTCACAGTCTTTCTGCAGAGGATGCCTTCCAGAATGGATCCCAGGCTGGGCCTTTCCCTCAGTGATCAAATTATCAAGAACTTCCCCAATATGCCCTCTCAGCTGTAGGAAAGCCACAGTAATTAAGGGGGAGAGGTGGAGGGCCCAGATGATGAGTCCTTGGCAACAGGTACACCGTATTGAGGGAAAGTGAAGCCAAACCCCTTCTAAAGATGCTGACGGCCCTGGATGGAGCAGCTCAATGGGTTGAGCAGCGGCCTGCAGACCAAAAGGATGCTTGTTTGACTCCTAGTCAGGGCACGTGCCTGGGCTGCACACCAGGTCCCCATTTGGGAATCTGGGAGATGAAACTGATCAATGTTTCTCTCCCTTTCTCCCTCCTTTCCCCTTTCTCTGAAAGTAAATATTTAAAGATGCTGAGAAAGTGGGCAATGCTGACAAACCTTGCAATGATTTTTACTTGGGAGTGCTACACAATGTCTGCAGTGGTTTCCAAAAAACTGTGGTCTAACTTTTGATGCTAAAATCGAGACATACAATTTACCTGTAATATAGTGAAGTCAGATGATGAAGTATCTAAATTGTTTATAGTTTCTCTGTCCTCTAACTGTAAAATAAAATAGAAGACAACTTATTACATCAATAAGGTAACATAATGGTACATCTGCACAATGAAAAATAATGGCTCTGGCTGATATGTGTCAGTGGATTGAGCACCAGCCTGGGAACCAGGGGGTCACTGGTTTGATTCCCAGTTGGGGCACATGCCTGGGTTGCAGGCCAGGTCCTCAGTAGGGGGCACATGAAAGGCAACCACAGATTGATTTCTATCTCTCTCTTTCTCCCTTCCTTCCCCTCTGTCTAAAAATAAATAAATTAAATCTTAAGGAAAAAGAAAAGTAACAGCCATGAAAATCACTTAAGACCAAATTCTAAATGGTGCAGGAATCACCGCAGCAACAGTAGGATTCCACTGGAGGGTGCTGGAAAATATCCCCGTGGATAAAGGAGAGGGGAACTATTGTGTAAATAGACTCTCCAAGTAGATCTAAACACAAGGTTTGGGGGCTACTCTTCCAGGAACAACGTCCAAAATCACACTTTGGAGTGGACTCTTGCATTTTGGTTGCCATCACTGCTTCCCCAAGCCTGGATACCAATGATGCTGGGACTACTGCCCCAGAGGTGGCTACTGCTCTGAATGGAATGGCATCTCTGAGAACCCTGCCTCCTAGCATTATCAACTTCCAAAGGTGACTATGGGGGCAGGAGCTCAGGAACTGGCAAAGCCCAGGTGATCCATTGCCTTTTCTGTATACTCAGTAAATTCATCCTCATAAAAGTAAAATAATCTAATAAATTAATGGCACCAAGACAACTTGGTGTATGAGTTAAACACATGAACTCTGGGATTAGCCTGGCCTTAATTCTTATTCTCTTATGGGCCTGAAAATATTTCTGTACCTCTTTACCCCCCAATTTCCTCAACTGGAAAATGGGCATAAGAACACCTATATGTCATACTGTTAAACAGGTTAAAGAACATAATGCCTAATGCCTAGCAGACAGGACTTGAATAGTGTCCCTAAAATGTTCAATGCTGCATTATATAAACAGAGAGTATATATTCCTCTACCTCATGGCACTACTTTTCCATGAAACAAAAGTATGTCTTCAGAATCATTTGAATTTTATATGCAAACAGATCAGCCATTATCCTACTGAACTAGCTCTGAAAGAACTTATTCCTAGTATAAAACTTCTCATCTATTATGTTTGAGGAATTGATGCATTCAGGGTACATTCTAGAGACTGCTGAGTACCTACAGCATGTTCTTGAAGATGCTCAGGAAGCTCTTTCATTTCTCCCTCTAGTTCTCTACTATCAGATAGAGACTCTGGGAGATTATCAGCATCATCGTCTTCCACACAATCTGCAACGCTTCCGTTATCAATTTCTGCTTCATCTAACACGCTGATATCCATCATGTCAATATCCTGCAAGTTCTCCAAACTGGTTTCAACATCCTCCTGTGGCATAACAAAATACAACCATCAATGGATGAACTACCACTGGTCTATCACTGAGTAGATTTACTGGCAAGGATGCACATACCTGTCCATCCCCAGAATTTTCCTCCAGTCCATTATCTTCCACACCTTCTTCTTCTGGTTTACGTCCTAGAGGGATAATTATCGGCAGCTCAAGATCAATAACATGCATTTTCCAGAAGCAGTAATTTTACTTTTATAGGCCCTCAGGTCTACAGAAGTGGCCACCTAAAACACCCACGGCACTTCCCAACTGAGGGACACTATGTAATCCAGGAATGGTAAGGCCATTCTGGACAAGGTAGGCCCCCAGCCACCCAAGCAGAAGCAGTTCTATTCTTATCAGTGGCTGTGGACTATGAAGAGCTGGAAATGGGTACTTAGTAAGGTGAAGGCAGACCAGACCTCTCAGGCCTGGCCTTCTAATCAAGTGCCTTTGTTTATAGGGAAAATAGGATCTCACACAAATGTACTGCTTTTTATGTAAGGAACATGGAGCGTATTCTCTCAAAGAGAAAATGCCATAAAGCAAAACAAAAGCAAGCAAAGAGGGAAAAAAAAAAAAAGCCATTCCTAACTACTACCTAGCTAGCCCTCATGTCATCACATACTGACATATCTTCCATATTTTTCTATGTATATACGCATACTATGCTTAGAAAAATGGCACGTACTGTCCTATAATCTTTTCAGTTAGTATATTGTGAACATATTTCCTTATTCTTTAATAGCACTGCACGGAGATACCATTGCTGGTCTAACAACTATCTATGTTTGGAAATTTAAGAAAACACTTAAGGATGAACACTCTGATACTACTTCTTCTTCTTCTTCTTCTCTCTCTCTTTTTTTTTTTTGCATATAGGCAATTATCTTCTTAGAACATGGTTCCAGAAATGGCATCTCCAGGACAAGGAATAGGTATATTTTTAAAGCTTTTATTGGGGAGAAAAAAAAAACAACAAAAAAACCAACTTACACGTTATCACAGTATCTCAGAACAAGGTTATTTTAATAACAGTTCTATCAACAGTGAATAAAAGTGCCCATCTTTCGGAATCTTTGTTAAAGTCAGCTTTTTATCTTTACCCATGCCAATTTGCTAGGCAAAAAAGGAATATTTGCTTTAACCTGAATTTATCTGATTACTGCTTGGGCTAAAATTTTGTTGTTGCTCATTTGTAGTTTTGTAAGACTAATTATATCCCTTCTCCATTTAGAAACTTGTTCCATTTCTCATTTCATATTTGCACATCATATGCACAGACGTTTTCTCCCAGTTCTTCAGCAATTTTAAAATTTTATATATGGGTTTTGGGTTAATGTTACTGTCATGTTACAAGCCAAAGCCATTAAACAGTTTTTAGGAATAAATTTTTTTTTACCTTCATGTTTAAAAGTTCTTCTCAAAACTAAGACTATATAAATACTCACCTGTATTTAGTTCTTTAGTAGTTTTCAATTTAACATCTGATTCTTTCAGTTTTGTACAGTAAGACTATTTTCCAAAAGGCTGTTCCATTTAGAAATTGATTTTCCTACTCTATTTACTAATTTTTCTCCAGATCAATTTCTTGAGCCTACTAAATGCTGTTTCAAGATGTAGCAACATTTTTACTGATATGTCCCCTAAAGCAAGGGACATAAAGGAAAGAATAAGCAAATGGGATCTCATCAAAATAAAAAGCTTCTGCATGGCTAAAGAAAACAGTATTAAAACAAAAAGAGAACCAACTATATGGGAAAACATATTTGCCAATGATACCTCAGACAAGGGTTTAATCTCCAAAATATAGAAAGAACTTACGCGACTCTACTCTAAGAAGATAAGCAGCCCAATTAAAAAATGGGCAAAGGACTTGAACAGACACTTCTCCAAGGAGGACATACAGAAGATCCAGAAACACATGAAAAGATGCTCGATATCGCTAGCTATCAGAGAGATGCAAATTAAAACCACAATGAGATACCACCTCACACCAGTCAGAATGGCCATCATAAACAAAGCAACAAACAACAAGTGTTGGAGAGGTTGTGGAGAAAGGGGGACCCTAGTGCACTGTTGGTGGTACTGCAGACTGGTACAACCACTATGGAAAGCAGTATGGAATTTTCTAAGAAAACTAAAAATGGACCTACCTTTTGACCCAACAATTCCACTGCTAGGATTATATCCTAGAAACCCTGAAACACCAATCCAAAAAAACCTATGCACCCCAACGTTCATAGCAGCACAATTTACAATAGCCAAATGCTGGAAGCAACCTAGGTGCCCATCAGTAAATGAATGGATCAAGAAACTATGGCACATTTACACAATGGAATTCTATGCAGCAGAAAGAAAGAAGGAGCTCTTACCCTTCGCGACAGCATGGATGGAACTGGAAAGCATTATGCTAAGTGAAATAAGCCAGGAGGTGAAAGACAAATACCATATGATCTCACTTTTAACAGGAACCTAATCAAACAAACAAACAAGCATAATATAACCAAAGACACTGAAATTGAGAACAAGAGAGGAGAGGGATAGGAATATCCAGGGAAAAGGAGAAGGGATTAGAGCAACAAGTATGAAAGACACATGGACAGAAGCTAGGGGGGTGGGGGGGGTGGAAATGGGAGGGAGCTGGGGAGGGCTGGGGCAGTGGGATGGGATGGGAGTAGAAAACAGAAAACTATATAAGAACAACAATTAAAATAAAATTAAAAAAAAAATAAATGCTGTTTCAAGTAATTTAAGGGAACTAGATATTAAAATTTGCCTATATTCAATGAATAAGTTTAAATTGTAAAAAATATGCAATATTCAAAGTAAAACAAACAAGAAAACCCTACAAAAGACAAACACCCATATCTAATCATTTATACCACAATGGAGGCTTTAAAAAACATCCCTCTTTCCAGGATAAGAACTTCTTGTAGCATGTTGCCTGATTTGTATTTACGAACATAGGAGACCATCACACTAATACTAGAATTCAAGACATTATGTACAAATAACCTTGGTGGCTGGCTTGGAACCCATTGCCATTTTATGATATTCTTTTCCAAAAATTGTATTGGGGCAACGTTGGTTAATAAAAGTATGTAAATCTCAGGCGTACTATTCTATAATACATCATTTTTATATTGTATTGTGTATTCACCACTCCAAATCAAGCCCCCTTCCATTTTGTGATATTCTTAGAGCAAAACATGCTCTGGCCTTCAAAGGACATTAGGAACTCAACCCAGCTGTCTTTGCATTTGCTCTGGGAAGATGGATCATTCCCTAGCTTTACTGGATTTAATAAAGCTGCTATTGCTGTACAATACGCACACCAGTTGTTGTCTAGTTCTATTCTAGTTACTAGTAAAAATCTAACTAGGTTACCACAAACTTGCCATCCTTTATACCATAGTTCTCCCTTTCACAAGAAAGGCAGATTTTCAACAATCAGAATCAGGGGTATCCACTCTGATGATCAACTTTTCCCTTGAGCAGCAGCACAGACTCACTGCAGACCAAGTCTTTCCCAGGAGAGAACTCTTTCAAGGTAAGACATGACTGGAAATGTCAAGAAAACAAGCAGTCTTAAGAATGTTTTAGTTTTCAATACAGAATATACCCCCCTACACTAGGATGCTTCTTAACAAGCACTATGGGAAAAGACACCTTACTTTCCAAAGATGAAAAAACAATGTATTTAAACCAATCCCAAATTAATGTAAATAAAAAACATCACTCTCTGGCAAAAACCACCTGTCCAGATCAAACTTCACAAACCAGGCATGTGCCCTGACTGGGAATTGCTTTGAGGAATGAAGCCCAACCAACAGAGCCACACCAGTCAGGGCAGCACTGCCTGCCTTTAACCAAAGGAAAAGCTGCCCCTTAAATCCTTCCTCCATAAAGGAAACAGCACCTTTGTATGCAGTCTCCAAACTACAGGTATCACTTTCCTGCCTCTGTAACCTGCTCCTGCCCCTACTTGCTTGGGATTCTACCTCTTCTTCTGGTTCAACTTCTTATGTCCAGTCAGCTGGTGGACTGTCTCCTCCCACTTCTGCGAGGACTTCCCCACAGCACCTATATGGGCCTGTACATGGCTTATTCTTATTTGACTACACAGACAAGTACACAACTATAAAAATACATTCATTAAAAGATCCACACTCATTTCACTGTAAATTTTACTTCACTAAAAAAGATTCACCATTCTCAAGATGTGAAAAAGGTTAGTCTCCCTTCTCCCCACTGTATTTCTAAGAAGTAACCATTATCATCAGCTTGGTGGGCCTTCAAAACATTTTCTTGGGCATTTACATACATATATTACATAAACAAAAGCTTGTTATGTAATAGGATCATATTGTATATGCTTGCTGTAACTTGCTTTTGTTACTCAGTAACAGGTCTTGGAATATTTCTTGCACTATATATTGATCTGCCAGCTATCTTTTTTTCCATAATGAAGATGTCCCCTGCCAAGAGGCTTTATTAGTTTCCTATCTCCAACAACTCCCATTTCCTCACATTTTGCTAATGTGGGACATTAGGAATGGTGTAAATTTTTATCAGTGTAACAGACAAAAATAATATGCCATTATTTTTATGCTTTCCTTCAATTGCTAGCAAGGGAATCTTTTTTTAAAGGTCACGTTGGTTTCTTTTATTTGTGAACTGCCCATTCATAGTCCCTGCTCTTTGTCAACTGGATTGCTCTATTTTCCTCACTGATTTGTAGGACTATTTAATGCTTTCCGGATATTTATAGGCTGCAATATTTTCTCCCAGTCTGCTGTGTCTTAATTATTTATGGTATCTTCTTGGGAGGCTTAAAACTTTTATGTAGTCAAATTTAGTTTTCTTTATAGTGTCTCAGTTCCAGTCTCATCTCAAGCCTTCCTTACTACCATATTATAAAAGTACTACCCTAGCTGGAATTTCTATTTAGTGTGGAAGGAGTTAAGAATAGAGCTCTCCCCATTGTCAGACAGCCAACCGTCCTATCATTTATTGAAAAATTCTTCTCGCCCTGGCTGGTGTAGCTCAGTGGATTGAGCGCGAGCCTGTGAACCAAAGGATGGCACTTCAATTCCCAGCCAGGGCACATGCCTGGGTTGCAGGCCAGTTCCTGGCAAGAGACGCCCGAGAGGCAACCATACATTGATATTTCTCTCCCTCTCTCCTTCCCTTCCCCTCTAAAGATAAATAAATAAAATGTTTTTAAAAAAAAGAAAGAAAAATTCTTAGTGGTACCTTTAAGTGAACAAATTCTCCAACTTTCCACTGCTTCCAATCGCCTACTAAAATAAGAGCAAGTCTGCACCACTGGTTGTTCAATATTTTAGTAATTTCTGTGCATTTTCTTTTCAGATTTTTAGAATAAACTCCAAAGTTTCTTTTTAGGTTACTTTAGGGGGCAATTGACAATTTTTTGATATGAAGTCATTGCATCTAGGAAAGCTTCTTCAAAATTAATCATGTCACGGGTCTTAAATAATTCCTTTTAGCTTCATTTACTATTTTAGATTACTATAGTTTTATGTCCATCTGGCAATACCTTACTTAGTAAGTCCTTGACTTGCAGATGATATTGATACCTCAAAAATGTGAGAATCAAGTGATAAATAATTGTAAGTAGGCAAGTGAAAACTCAAAATGGTTAGAACGCTGTTTTCAGTTAAAATCTTGATATAATAAGGTAGTTGAAAATAATTCAGTAGAACTTATAGGCTTTCCATATCCAGTATCAAAATGTACTATAAAGCTCCAGATAGAATTAATTATGCTGAGCAAGGAAACTAGACACAAAGTGATTGTACTGCTTTACATGAAGTTTCAGAACAGGCAAAATGAATCTATGGTGGCAGTAATCACAAATCTGGGGGGGGGGAGAGAATGTGACTGGGAAAGGTCAAGAGGAATGTGACAAAAATATTCTCTATTTTGATCCCTACCTACTTCAAAACATACGTGAAAATAAATCTCAAATGGATTAAACATCCAAATGTAAAAATAAAAACCATGACTATTTCTCTACAATGTAGAATACTTTCTATACTTTAAAGCAAGGGAGGACCTTTTAAAATGACACAAAATCTAGAAAACATATAGGTTGATAGTACTGCCTATATTAATGATTAAAACTTCAGTGACCAAAAACACCACAAACAAGATAAGTGACTGGGGTAAAAAAACAATTGCAACATTTTACAGAAAGCCCTTAAAGGTCAACAAGACAACCCAATAGAAAAAGGGACAAAGGGCATGAAAAGGCATTTTGGAAAATACAGATGGCTAATTATGTAAAGGTATTAAGTAAGGTATTAGAAGCTAATCTGTGAAGAAATGCAAATAAATACAACAAAGTCCCTTTCCTCTATGTAAGAGGCAACATTTAAAAAAATAAGTAATGTTAAATGAGAGTTTAAAGAAAAAGGCACTCCCCTCCCATTGTTGGGTGTGAGATTCACCAGTACAGCCTATTATTGGAGTAGCTATTATAAAATAAAATGCACATATCCTTTGACCACAGAATTCCACTTCTAGTTATCAAGAATATGTATTCCTTTAACCACACAGAAACATTTATAGTTCATGGGAGCGCTGAAAATTGGAAATGCTAAGTGAAAATTGGAAAATAATCACATGTGAAGGATTACTGTTAATCTATAAAAAATGAGGTCTTTCATTTGTAGAGCTATCAAAAAAATGCCCTTAACATGTCAGGTTAAAAAAGCGAATTATAAAATGTTTTGTATAGGACACATTTTTTAAAGAAAAATACATGCGCACACAGAAAAGTCTAGGAAAGCATGTCCAACCTTCTAACAGGTTTCCTCCTGACTGGGAAGGAACTTCCACAGTTTACTTAATGCATGTCTGTATTTCTAAAAACGTTGGTTTTTTAAAAGTACTTTTTAAAAAGGGAAGTACTTTTTTTTAAAGGAAAAACAAAGCAAAACAAAAAAACGAACCAAAACACCTACAGTCTCCATTTCTTCCCACTACAACTGTCCTTCTCTGTTGATTTTCCAGTACTCTTTGCCTTGACAAAGTTATTTACTTGGGCAAAGGCAAAAATGCACAATGTATCATAGACCACAGAAATGACTTTGTTCCAAGATGAGGTTACCACCGCTGTTCTCCCAGAGCTTATACCCAGAGCTTATACCGCAGTGTGGCCGACATTTGTGCCTGCCCCTTAGACATTTAAAACCTAGTTCTTTCTCCTTCATTGGCCAGGTAATATGAATATTTCATTTTGTTTTGGAGCCTGAGCAACAAAGCCTCTAATCACCCAAAGGACCTTTCAGAACAGTCCAAATGCCCATTTTAGCTGATTCTATCTGAAAACAGTAGTTGAATGTTACTAAATTACTGAGTAATGACTGAGGGGGGGAAAAACAAGATATAACCCTGCCCTCAAGAATCTGGTTATAATACATCACAGAAGGAAGAACGTAAGCAAGAAACAAGGAACTAAGTGCAGAGGACCTAAGGAAACATAAGTTGCTATTGGTGGGATCGGAAGCTGTCTCTTGATGAACTAGGACATTAATGCAGACAGATGGGAAAAGAAGAGTGGGCACGGCAGAGGGCCAAGAGAGTGACCCACATGTGTGAATGAGTAGAAGAAAGCTGCAGGGGAGGACATGGGAAAAGGGAGCTGTGGGTGAGATGGTGAGGGTCATTAATGCTACGTGAAAGGTGGCTTTTATACAGCAGGCAGTTTTGAAAGCAATGTTTGTAAAAGTGACAACTGTTTTAGCCAAGTAGCATTTAAAAGGGAAGTTAATTTCCACAAGTCAGAGCAACAAGAGACTCAAGCCCTCCTAAATACTCTATATAAGCAAGGTTAAGGGTCTGAACAAGCAAAGGCTGCTGAGAAATCTATAGTGGAAAACGAATTGAGGTGTACATACCCCTTCCATCATCTGAAGTGATCTTGAAGGAAAATGTGAGGCTTCATTCCAGGCCCCAAACACAACCAAGTAAATAACAAACATTAGCAAGCTCCTAACATTAGCAGTACCTATAAAAAATCCTTGATACCTTTGCTAGATCTCTTTGATGTCTTCTTGTTTCCTTCAGAGGTAATTTCAATTTCATCAGGATTACCTCCTTCATCTTCTATTGCCTAAAGGGAAGGTAAAAGAAAAGTTCACCAAAAAAAGTCAGCATACACACTTGACTTTGACAGAAGCTTCAGGCTGCTGCTCTGGAAATGCATCACCCCCAACCCCTCCATTCATTCTTTCTCTTGCTTTACACATTGAAACAAGGGCTCTGGAGTCAGAGTCTACCACTTCTTAGCTGCGCAGTCTTAACAGATTTACCTAACCACTTCAAGCTTTCTACTCTGTAACATGGGGCTACATAAAAGTTCTTACCTTTGAAAACTGTATGAGAACTCCATCACCCATGTAAAGAAAGCACTGAATAAACATTCAGCTTATTTTTAATATTATCATTATAATCTGGTTCACCCCATTCCCAGGCTCAATGGAACTCAAAAAGGGAAAGGCATACTCTCCAATTTCCTATGACTTCACCCACCAAAGTGCTGTTTGACCTTCTCAGAAACCCCCTCCATGCTGTACCTGCAATGAGCACTGTCTGTACAGAATATTAACATTCAGTGGCTGAGTTCCTACTGTGTATGGCATGGAACAAGACGTGACATGTGCTACCTCTTCCATGACTGACTCCAAAGGTCTTGCTCTCAGCCAGTAGGGGACCCACCTCAAAGGATACAAAATTAAACAAAGCTCTTGGCAAGCCCAACCTCCCATCCCAAGAACAGGTCATTCACCTCACAGCCCCACTCACTCTCAGCCAATCAGTACTGAAAGTATGAATAATGACATCCCTGGATATTGGGCTTCGTATTTGATTTTAAAAAAGTGTTATTTTACTAATAACACTTTTTACTGTACTATTCTATGAGCATAATTTTCATTTAAATCCACTTCAAATACTGTGCTTTATTTTAAGAGTTTCAGATTCTCAGGAGTTTCCAGCTTGCTATCTGAGTTGGGAATGGGGCTTAGGGTTCTGCACCTACCTAATCAGTACCAAGAGCAAAGAAAATCTCTCCCTTTTCTCTGAAGCCAGGAGGAGTTGGAGTTCTGTCCTGGGATCAAGGAACAAACCACCAGAAAGTCCATTACCCTCTTGGTAGGGACAGACAATTCTGGACCACTAAGAGAATAAAAGAACTGCTCCAGACGGTGATTTGCTTCACCCTCAGTATGGCTCATTAGGGTGCTGTGTTTACAGGGTCATCCCTATGGGGACTGAGGGCCCTGGGTCATCCCTATAGGCCCTGGTAATTAACATTTTGTGTATTCTCTCCACCTTTTCCTTTTCCAGGAAAAATAAACCATGGAAAGAACACAAAATGGATGGCACAAATAGCAGAGAAAGAGAAGACCAGTCATTCCAGACTTGCCGGGGCAGGCGGAGGATGGGTATATAGGCTGACGGTATTTATGTAATGCCCACATCCCTAAAGAACTGAACAGAAGGAGAAGGTGGGGTGGATTTGTACCCTCAAAGATCACAGTGATGGAAGATTACTGAAGTCACACAAGAGCCTGACAGGAGGGTTCAATGCCATGTTACCAGCTTTGCAGGCTTGCAGACTGGCGGGGGCAGGGGAGGGGGGGTGCGGGCAGTGAGAGGAGGACAATTTGGTTTTGTTGACAGGAGGTCCTGGTGGCTAGGAACTTAGACTACATCTCCAAGTGCTAATCCTCACCCTCCTTGCATTTTCACCAGGTAAACATTTTGGCTGATGAGCTGCCAGCCCTGAGTAAAAAGTATCCATAGTGAAAGAAACGAAAATAGAAAAGCCCTAACTGGCCCTGGGCATATCAATTGACTGCTCTTGAGCTTCAGCTTCCTTATCTATAGAATAGGAAATAATCCTCACTTCCTCTCAAGAGCATTCAATAAAAAAATAAAACCCCTAAATCCTGAGCTGTTTGGGAGCCAGGGTGGAATGAATCACAAACCACTGTCTGCAGGGGATGGGAGCATCCCAAGAAGAGAGGAGCTAGGTGGGGAAAAAGTAAAGAAACCAACAGGAATAAGGAAAACTTAAAGGAAGCAAACATTTACTTGATTCAGTGCTTTCCAAACTCATCCTTCAGGACCTCTCAAGGTGGCAAAGAGAAAAAAATGAATCGTGATGGTATCCTCAGTGTTTACACGTGCCAGGCAACAAGCCAAGGCCGTTTCAGGCAACCTCACTTAGTCCTAAAATGAAAGCACTATTTTCCCCTTCTTTTCACACAAGGAACAGGCTTAGAATGTATTAAACGTCTTCCACGCCAAAGATCAAGCCACCGAAAACCTGGCAGAGCCCCAAGTCCAGTCGCACACTCTGCCTGCCTCGTGGGGATCCTAAAGCTATCTCTGTGATCTCCCCAAGCCTCTCTTTACATTTTTTAGGCACTATTGCCACAAACATTTCCCCTTCCGTACTATACCCACGAACTAGTAACGGCAAACCCCATACTGCTTTTTTTCTCCTTTAAGTATTTTACTGACATGCTTGCTTTATAAATTAAACTCCTACTCAAGTCTGTTGACCCTAAGGGGACACGAACATCTATTTTCCAGAAGACTCCCGCGGGCATGGGGAATCGGTCGGCTCGGGTTCAAATCCCGTTGCCTCCTCTCAGCGACCGTGTGACCTTGGCCGAGTCCCCTGCCTCACCTATTAAATGAGGATTTCAGGGTTCCCCATCCACTTTGGAGGCTGGAAAGAGACAATGAGAGGAAGGCCGTCAACGAAATGGCTGTAGCACGAAACAGAAGCCCTCGGTCGATGTAACCCGCCATCTAGAGTTGAGGGACCAACGCGGCTTCCTCGGTTCGCGTCCAGCCTTTATTTTAATTTTTCTCACCCTATTGCGCGGCGCTGCGATTTGAACCTGAGCCAGGTTAAGCTCGCAGCTCCCGCTGGGGCCTAGGAGGAGCCGGCAGAAACCTGGAGAGCCAGGCCAGACGCAGGCCGCCAAAAGGCCAGAAGCGGGCCCCAAGGCCAGGGAACTGTCGCGGCCGCAGTGGGTTCCCTAATCCAATTCTTGCCCACCCGAGGGTCCCGACTCCACCTTTCTGAGTCGCTCCATCAATACACTCTTGTTGCCGCTCGAGTCCAGATTCCGTTTCTTCAGCTCCGCCCGCAGATCGATCACCCGCAGATCGCTGAGGCGCCGCGTCCCGGTCTCTGACGAGGCGGAGCTCAGAGCCGCTGTGCCCGCCGCACCCGAATCGCCTAGGCCTGAGAGAGTCTCCGCCATTCCAGGGACCCTGGCTCCGCCACCTACTTCACACAGAACCGGGCCGGTGTTCTCTCAGCAACTAGCACAAAATGGCGCCGCCTGCCAGAGAACTGCTCCAGCCGCCCGAGCTCGCCAAGCTTCTGCGCAAGCGCACCCGGCGCAAGACCGACGCTTTCGGTATCTTCTAGCGTACGCTTGGTTAAAGCCCTGGGGGATGTGCGCAGGCGCATTGCAGCCCTCGGCCTCCCGCCGCGAACGGCCGCGACGCTTGCGTACTGCAGATATGGCGCCTGCGCGTTGTCGCTGGGAACGTGCGGTTGGTCGACGCGCTACACAGCTCGTAGCTAAGGACGCATGCGCGGCCGGAAAGCCGGGCGGGAGGAAGTGAGTGCGTTTTCCTCTTAGGCGGCGCCATTTTGTGCCCAAAGCCGCTACAGCCGCTACCGGCGTGAGGAGTAGGTGCCAGAAACAGGAAACTCGGGATGGCGGAGACTCTGGCAGGGTCCGGCGACTCGGGTTCTGGCACGGCCGCCGTTGGTCCGGGCGCCTCGGAGGCCGGGACTCGGCGGCTCAGCGAACTGCGGGTGATCGACCTGCGGGCAGAGCTGAAGAAGCGGAATCTGGACACAGGCGGCAATAAGAGCGTCCTGATGGAGCGACTCAAGAAGGTGAGGTGGCTTGGGACTTGTGGGGGCCCGGAGGTGGCGGAGGAGGCCGGGGTACGTCCCCGTGTGGACCTGTCACCGCGACTCCTGGGCGTGGGCGACCCCGCCCCGCCCCCCTTTTGGCCGACCCCCGGCCGGAGCTGTCGGGGACCAGTGGGGACGAGCTGTGTAATGTTGGCCCGTCACCGCCCGTTTCTGGGCTTTGCTTCTCGACATAAGTGCGTTGAAGGCCCGCATCCTTAGCCGTTAGGGTGGTCCCTGGACTCCTCTCGGAGCTTGAGTTTTAGACTCGGCTCTGTGACCTTGGACAAGTGCCTTTCCCTCCCCGAGCCTCAGTTTCCCTCCCCGGAGCACTTATGACTGAAGGACCTTTGAGACCTTCCAGGAAAGGAAGTTGTGCTTGTACTTGTCCCCAGGACCTTTGCACTTACCATGCCCTGCCCTCGACTGCTCTTCTCGTAGGTCTTCTGGCTGACTCCTTGTTGTCGTTTGGATCTGTTTGAGATGTCACCTCCCCAGTCACCCTTTAAAGTGAGGCTCCACCTCCCCGTCTCTCTCTATCACGTCATCCTGTGTTTGTGCTCCACCTCACAGCACATAACAGAAGGTTGAATATGGGCTATGGTCTTCTCCCCAACCAGAACAAGCTTAAGAGTAGAGAAGTGGTCAGTTTACTGTTGAGTAGTGCCCAGTTCTGTGCCAGGCACGCACAGATCACTGAGTTACCTCCTCTGACTTAGTCTGTTTGCTCTTCCCCCCATAGGTCAAACATGGTTTGTGGAACACCACTGAGTTGCCTGTACAAGCCTTTTGTTGTAAAGTTAAAACTAGGAGGTTGGGCAGTTCCGAGGTCAGGGGCCGTTTTGAAACTCGTCGTTGACCCTGATTCTGGAGACCCAACTCACACATCCCTTTACCTTTGGGGTGTGGGGTGCAGAGAGAACTGGGTTGTGCCTTGTTCATTCTGTGCCTTTTGGGCTTGCAGTCCTGATGGCAGAATCAGACTTGCTCTTTGCAAGGAAGAGTTTGCCTTTCTCTGCCTAGAAGTTGTCACAAGAAACAAGTGTGCCCTGCAGCTCTGGATAATGTAAAATTCATCTCTTCCTGACAGGCAGTTAAAGAAGAAGGGCAGGATCCTGATGAAATTGGCATCACATTGGAAGCCACGAACAAGAAGATAGCAAAGAGATGTGTTAAAGGTATCTGCCTGTACTTACTGCTGCTTGGGGCTTGAGTGTTTGCTTGGAGAGCAGAGTTATAGAACTGGTTTTTTAGCACTCTTTCTGCCCTCCAGGTCAGGAGGAGAATGTCTTTGGCTGTCATTGTTCACTATCCTAATTATGCCTGCTCTTCACCAGTTAACAAGTAGCTCTGTCAGGGTGCTAGAGAAGGACTCTAAGTAAAATTGAAATGTATAATAAAAACATTTCAGTTCTGGCCATTGGTTTTAAAAAAGAACTAGAGTAAGACACCTCTAAAAGCTGCCCCAACTGATTTGAGAACTAAAATGCACCTGCTTGGCTTCCTTCCTGGTTAAAAAAATAGGATTTAAATCGAGGAAAATGACAACCACCTAAGATCAAGTAGAACCTAGCTTCTCTAGGGTCCCAAATAGATTGTCGGAGTGTTTGTACCCAGCCTTTTACCAGCGTGATTTTTAAGTACTGTAAAATCACCTTTCTAAAGTGTTTGATGCAGTGCTTATTCAAGGCTATATAATTGTCACTAGTATCTAATTCTAGAACATTTTCATCACCCCAAAATAAAATCACCATTCCTGTTAGCAGTCACTCCCCACTGCCCCCTGCCCCCCCAGCCCTTTGCAATATCTAATTGATTTTGTCTCTGTAAATTTGCCTGTTCTGGACATTTCATGTAAATAGAACCATACAATATATGGCTTTTGCGTCTGCCTTCCTTCACTGAGCATTATGTTTTCAAGGTTTATGTTATACCATATCATCACTTCCTTTTTATGGCTGATGCTAGTTATTTTTGGAAGGATTTACTTTTTTAAAACTTTGAAACCTTGCTACCCTCATTGGCTGTTGTTTTCATTAGTATATTTTACAGTGATAAGGAAAATATAATTGAGGCAGTGGAGGACAATTGCTTAGAAAATAAATTAATTTATAGCATTTTTAACAGCTTCAGTTTATTTTTTTAACAGCTTTTCCTAGAATGACAACTTTTCTGTAACTCATCTAACTTGGTAAAACTTGTACTGTATGTGTTTTGAAAGGTTAAATTTTTTTAGTTGGGTACCATAAAGAGATTTACATTGTATTTAATTTTAAGACATTGATGTTTCCTCTGCTCTTGTGTCAAGATCCATACTTAAGCTGTGGACACTGTCTAAATGCACATAGACTGAGAGACTGGTCTATAGCAGGAAACATAGAACTATCTCTTTGTGCTTCACTGTTAAATTATTCATGGTCTGAAAGTCTGTTTTACAAAATGACTTAAATTAGTTTAAAATATTTTATTGAAAGTTTTTAATATAGATGCTCATTTAAAACTGGAGATTCAAAGCTTACTAATCCAAATGTTCTTGGCTCCTAATAGGGATTTTTACATCATTAGACAAACTGAACCTTAGCTCGGTGCTTTGAAAACCTGTCTGAATGTCTGGATTAAAGCTTGTCAAATCAATATTACATGGAGTTAGCGTTTTGTCCAGAAAGCTTTGGTAATAGTCACTTTCATTGGTATAAAGAGAATATACCACTAAGACCTAGCATTGGCTCTTTTCCCTTCTTTTTTCAAAGAAGTCACCAACACCCAGAGAAATAACAGGTGGCTGGAGTCCAGGGACAGAGGATAGCACTGCAGGTTGTTGAGCCAGCATTTTTTTTTTGGAGGTGTCTGGTCTCATGGTTAGTGATATGAAGTGTTAGACCCTCATGGTATCCTGGTAGAAAGTAGGTTCTCAAAATTACGTAAAAGTTATCAAGAGGAATTTATCAATCATTTCTCACAGTCCGTGTCATAGAGTGGAACTACTTCTGTAAATTCACGAGTGACTGTTGCCTTTAAAAATAAAGAGTAGCTAAACTTAGAGAAAACTTTCTCATTAAACTCAGAACAAGAAACCTCTTCCCTTACTCATCTAAACAGGCAAAATTGAGGAAGACTTGTGGATATGTTTTGAAATATTAAAATTTTGAATTAGGTTTTATGTGGGAAACTGATTTTCTAGTTTCTGTCCTATTGCCTTCCAGCCCCTGTTTCAGCTTTTAGTCAACAGAGACCAGGCTATTGGGAATGGGGTGCAGCCTATCTGCCCAATGTTTGTTGTTCCCACTCTTATTTAGGGTACTTTCTGTTGAAGATTTAGGGTGTGTGTCTCTCCTGTTTACATCCTGTAAGGGCACTGTGGGCTACTACTTAGAGGCCTAGAAATTGAATACAATTGCCAAACGTTTTTAGACATGTATTTCAAAAGCATATGCTGGGTTTAGATATAATGGGAAGTGGTATGGCTGAGTTTTTGAGTCCCAGCTTTGGAGCTGAACCAAGTTCTTATGTATCAAATGTAGATAATAAAGCTACTAGTGTTGTGGGGAGTATTAAACAATAAGATGTAGAGAGTACAGTATCTGACATGTAATATGAGTACATTTCTTGAGTGATTACTAATGTAATGGTGAATGTGATACCTAAGGTGTAGAATTTTCTCACTTTAAAAAAATATTAAAATACTATTTTTTAGATAATTTAAAAAATGTAAAAAGTACACACATAAAAATAAAGTGATCTCTAATGCCACTTTTGATGGTTGCCTCTGTCATCTCCACCTGTGTGCATCTTCACGCTTGCATGTATACAAACATACAGGTGCTTTTTAATAAAAGTAGATCTGTGTGGTTTTGTTTCTTTTTTTAACTTTATGGGAACTTTACTATATCACTTAATATTCTTTGAGACCTTTTTTAAAAGTTGTAAGACATTGTATAGTGTACCATGGGGTTTCACAGCTTTGGCACTATTGACTATTTGGAGTGAACTGTTCTTTGTGGGAGGGTGAGCACCATCCTCAGTCACTCATTATCTACTAGATAGATGCCAGTAGCATACATCTCCAGGTATGATGTCCCCAGAACGTCTCCAGATAATGCCAGATGACACTCCACTCTCCCCATCGGCTCCCCTTGCTGATTTCCCACATATGGACAAAATGTGCTGTAATTTGTTTCCCTTTCAGATGTTTAGGCTGTGTACACTTCCTACATGAAATAAATACCTATGTTGTGAATTTTTTGTCAGATATTTTAGTACATGTCCTAAGGGGAATACCTGGAGTATAGGTATTCCATGTATATTTTTGAGACTTATGATACATATAGAGCCTCTGCTTTCACTCAACACCCCCTCACCCCTGCCCGGGGAATGCCTAATATGAACTATAAATAGTTCTTTTGCATTTATAAGACGCAGGATGACCATGTACGTTATGGTAGCCTTTGCTTTGCAGAGAAATGTTCCTGAGCTGAAGACTGATGAAAGGCGGGTGACCTACTTGAAATGGTGGAATATAGGGAAAACTACCTGTTAATAATCCAGGATGATATTGGAGGTCACAGTTCTTCGATTACTAGATGCGTGTTAAAATTACACATGTTAAAAATTGCCTGTTACCTTTGCTCACTCTTGGGATATTTGTTTTACTTTAGGGAAGTTCCTAGGTGTTTTGTGCAAAATCAAAATGCTTTGTTTGATGGTATTACAGAAATCCTAGATATTCATGTCCCAACAGAGACAAAATTCTACACAATTATACAGGTGCTTCTAGTTTCCTTGTAACATGTTCTCTAAGATTGAAATCTATTGTTCTGTGTAAACTAATTATTGGGCTAGACATGAGTATTATCTGATTGAACAATTAATTCTGTTATTAGGACAGAAGACAGAGGAAGAAGGCACAGAAGACAACGGCCTGGAAGAGGATTCCAGAGATGGGCAGGTATGTGGTGTGACAGTGGAGACGATGGCAGGAGCTCTGAGTTTTGGTCCACCTGGTCATTGACATCTCTCATTTCTCTTTATAGGAGGATGTGGAAGCAAGTTTGGAGAGCTTGCAGAATATTGACATGATGGATGTTAGTGTGTTAGAAGAAGCTGAAGTTGAGAACAGCAGTGCCCCTGACTTTGGGGAAGATGGAACAGACAGCATCCTCGATTCCCTTTGTGATAGTAAAGAGTATGTGGCTGCACAGCTGAGAGAGCTCCCAGCTCAGCTCACAGAACATGCTGTAGGTAACGCCAAGGCATGTGGAATGTGCCAGGAGCCCTGAGGCTCCCAGTGCCTATATGCTGTTTATATGCGTGAGAACGCACTAGGGGTTGATTAAATAGCTAGCAGCAAAAACACCAATCAGCATAAATACTTAATTTAGGATCTGAACCTTGGTAAATTCTGTCCATTTAAATTCCACATAGGTCAGATGTTAATTAATGGATAACTTTTTTGTGGTACTGGAGAATATTTATAATTGGATGGGAGATGCTTTCTAAGCATAAGTCATAAAAGGTTGGCACAGTTGGTAAAGAGTATTTTCCGCCCTGGCTGGTATGCTTAGTGAATTGCGTACTGGCCTGCAAATTGAAAGATTACCGTTTCTATTCCCAGTCAGGGCACATGCCTGGGTTTCAGGTTTGGCCCCCTTTTGGGGAATTATGAGAGGCACCTGATCGATATTTCTCTTCCTCTCTTTCTCCCTTCCTCTCTCTAAAAATAAATGAATAAACTCTTAAAAAAAAAAAAGATGTGAAATACAATGAAGAAAAGTATTTGTCATCCCAGAAGAACCTCTCCTGTTAAAGAGATCCACTATTAATGTCCTTATTGTAAGATAGGACTTTAATTGCTACCAGTGTCATCTTTCCAAGTTCTTCCAGTATTTTTGGCATAGGGCTCTCTGTAGTGGCCATCCTAGAAATGATGGCCATTTTGATCTCACCAGCTTGGCATGTCCAGTCATTCTAGTTTGGTTGTGTTATTAAGACATTACAGCTTTAAACTGAAAAAAAAAAAAAAAAAAAATTGCCCTGGTAGGATTGAACTTTAAACCTTCAAGATCAAAAGTCATGAATTCCAAACATCACCACTCTTCAACCTGGGGTGGTATTAAGCAGCTGATTTGCCTTCTGTGGGCATGGTCCTGCTGTGTCATGTTAATTATTTTCAGAGCATGTACATGGTTTCTAACTTCCTGGTTAACCAAAGCATGCAGGTTCTAAGGTTCAAACCTAGAAAATGAAAAAAATATCTGGAAAGGGATATTTTTGTATTTAATTAAGAATAGTAAAAAGCCTTCAAATTTGGTAACTTTTAAAATAGCTTGGCTTTTTTTTTTTTTAAGAATTTTTTAACTTTTTATTTATTTACCTTTAAGGAGGGAGAGAAATATCAATGTATGGTTGCCTTTCGTGCGTCCCTTGCCGGGAACTAGCCTGCACCCCAGGCATGTACCCTGACTGGGAATCAAACTGGCAACACCTTGGTTCACAGGCCTGCGCTCAATCCACTGAGCTACACCAGCCAGGGCGGCTGGGTTTTTTTTTGTTGTTGTTGCTTTTGTTTTTAATTATTTTTATTTTTTTGGTATAGTAAATGATAAAAACAGTTAAATTAAGTATTTCTTAAATAAGGCACTCTAGAAGAAAGTGCCAGTTACTGTGATTTTAAATGTGTTGCTATCAAGTGAAATCAGAGGAGTGCCTGGTTTTGAGTTCTACTTTGGAAGTTCCGTGGCAGAGCAGTGTATGTAGACCACCAGTATGTGGAAACTGCCTAGATAGTGAATTCATTCATTCATTCATTCGAACAATGCTGACAGAATGCCTACCACCTGTGAGCCTCTGTCAGCCATGTTGGCATTACCCAGTGCTGGAGCAAGTTGGGGCAAGGAAGAAAGTAATAAACCAAATCATCTAACAGTTGACTCACAGATGGAAGTAGATCTATGAAGGAAATGGACATATGAACTGCCTGGAACATAGTGAGACACAGGTTTTGGCATTCAGAGCTCTGTCCCCACAAAGTGACCTTTCGTCATCTTTCAGGTAGATGGGGAAGGCTTTGAGAGCACTTTGGACACTTCATCGTTGGACTTTAAAGTACCTTCGGTAAGTGACCATTGGTTTCTGCATGGCTGGAAACTATGAGTGGTTAACTTTCCGTAGTAGGAAAGAATATGTGCATGTGTGTAAAAATGATTCCCTGAGCATTGATAGTGAGCCTGGTGCTGGGGATAAGAGGTTGAAAGCTGAACCTGTCAGTTTTGGCGCTTGCAGTCTAGTCGGGGCAGGGTTAATAACCAAAAAGAATGCAACTGGAAGAGAAGTTCGATGAGGGACAAGTTCAGGTAGTTGGCCAACAAAAGCATCTAGGAGGCTTCCTGGAGGAAGTCCTAATCAAAATAAGGTATGATATCAGGGTAGAGGGGAGTGTGGCTCACTGTAGGGATGGAGTGGAGTACACAGGGTAAGGGCAGAGGGGCAGGGATGGGGCTGCAGACACAGGTGGGCCTGACTACCAGAGTCTATGGGCTGGGAAGGGATTTAGCAGATGATCTTACATACAGTGGGAGGTCAGGGAGAAATTTTAAGTGGGGTAAAGGAATGGTTTTGTTAACTGGCTCCAGTTATAAATAATAGTTTATGTTGGGAGAAACACATTTTTTTCTTTGTCTGGTATGATGTATAAAGCAGTTGCCATCTGTGTGAGACCATTAGAACAGCTTGGACTTGGGATGGGGTGGCCAGACTCTGAGAGGAGAATTAAACAAGCTAAATAGTACCACTACCTTTCTGCTTTTGCTGAGGAGAAACTGACAAAATGATTATAGGTTGGAATACATTATTTTGAGTAGAAAAAGTTCTTTGAAACAGGCATTTATTCATACTTGAGTGAAAGCTGTATCTGCTTGGGAAATGTATCTGGCCAGTTTTTAAGTGTCTGTGTTTTTTCTTTCTCTTTTTATACATAGGATATTGAAGAACCACTGTTGGAGCCAGGTACTGATAAGAGAAACACAACAGTAATGGTTTGAAAGTTTTCTCACTACAATTTTTTCAAGCTGTCTGTATATTTTATACTGTGTTATGGTCTTATAAATGATCTTTATGGTGGACAATCCAGATCGTACAAGGATCAGAGATTGGAAACCCATTCATATCACCAGATCTGTGGAATGACCGTTAAGGTTTCTAGAGGTCATATATATGTGGTGAGATGTAGTGATTATGTTCATCTCTCTAACCACATAGAATGGCATTTACGTAATTTCTCCTTGTGATTCTTCCATGTGTTTCTACACATGAAACAGATCTTGTGATATTTCTCTGCAGTCAATTTGACTCAGTTAAGGCAGGATAATGCGATTGTCAGGGCACTTATAAACTGAGAAGTGACTGGATTCCAGAAGAGGAAACAGAGTTTCTTCATGAAAATTTCCAACATATTATTCCCCTTCTGAACTGCGTTTATCTCTCGCCATCTGAAGAGTTTCTGGTTTTCATTTTGGACTGTTCTGTTAAAAGAAATTCAAAGAAATTTGGAAATTGAGCTGTCATTGAATGGTGACTGCATTCGGTTCAGCACCTTGGACATTGGAAAAATAAGTCAGAAGACCCAGACTTGAACAAAACATGAAGAAGACTATTGAGAAGCAGCCAAGTGGTTGTAGGTGTTTAAATCTGTGGGGGCCTTTACCATGTAGCGTAGCGGCTTACTCTAGCAGTCGGTTGGAGTGCAGGTAGTGTAACCAGTGTAACATGTGTACCCGCGGGTTTTCCAATCTCTGTGTAGCTAGCAGTTCTCTTCGTGTTAGTGTGGCAGCCGTGCCAGTTCCGCATTTGTGATTGCTTTATTTCCCTGGTAATTAAACCTTGTGCCATTCTATTCCTGTTA